>CAIGQQ010037999.1:2862730-2873444 GCA_903798035.1 Danio albolineatus | reverse complement strand
ATATATATATATATATATATGAAGAGTTTGATTGCAAAACGCGATAAACGCCATTTTTTGACATTTGGATTTTATGATTGGAAATCACTGTTCAGATGTTCCCTTATCTATGCGTGAATTGCTGCCATTAACACAATTTAAGAATGAACATTTATTTTTTCACAAAACGCGATATCCGCCAGACCAGTTTCTTTACAAAATGCGATATAACAGTTATAGAACTGTTATATATAGAACAGTCAGGCTATATGCGCGAGCGCAGCATCCCCTGGGAGGAGAGTCACCGCCGGCGAAGTGTGCTCATTGATTTAACGATAATATCAAAACAAAAAAAAACATATGTTTTTAAAAAGAGGATTCACTAGGCTAACTAAAAACGTTTGCCATTTAATTGTTTATACTGTAGGCGAGCTGTCAGTCACAGGCTACGTCCGTCTGTCAGTCAGAGAATCAAAGCTTCAGAGTCGAGCAAACCTCATGGATTTTGATGACCGATTGGAGCAGGTCATTCCAGCTGCATGATAATAATGATAATAATAATAATAATAATTTATTATTATTACAACAGTGAAATAAGTCATTAAATATGACGGGACGAGGCGAGCTTGTATCCGCGGACTCGGTGCAACAGAAACTGCACCATCGCGGCTCCGCCTGCTCTGATCATACAGGTTTTCAGCAGCCGTGTGGAAGGAAGGAGCATCCACTCTTTCTGTAACAAGCTACAAGTCGTTTATTTAACTAACTTAATCTTACTTATCTATATTATAACTAATCACAATTAGTCCGAAGCTGTTTAAGAATGGTTGAAACGATAAACATCCTGCAGTTAGTTTGCTCTGACAGCTCAGCCGGTACGCTGTTCTCCGACCTTTTCATTCAGGGACTGGCCTGGATTACTGGCACACGCCATAGGCACATTATGTTAATTATGGCATTATGTTTTTGAATATTATGAATATTTACGATCTATTGATAAATTATTGTTAATTTTCCCACTGATGATCCAAAAGTTTTCTTCAAATGCCACAGTGAAGCCTGCTTAAAGCCATTGGTGCCCCATCCAAAAAAAAAAGAAAAAGTTATGTTATATTGTGTACGTTCTGGCCAAAACTAACTAATTAACTCAGAATCTTATTATTAATAATCAATCTTTGTATATACTGTTCCATATAATTTTTATTAATTTTAATCAATTTAAGATGTTTGACGATGTTAAGATAAATATGTTGCATTTTGGCATGCTTTTTGACTTATTTATGAACTATTTATGAACATAAAATTCAATTAAAAATATCCTGGATTTGAAGAATATGTGTCCCTGGCCTTCACTGAGCTCAAGTAATAGTTTAACGTACAGAAATTGTTAATAAACTTGACTGTTGATGTCTTCAATAATAATGTCAAATAACCAACATTTCTCAAAATGGATATATCTCGTTTTGCAACGAAACTCTTCATATGTATACATTTATACAACAGTTCTGTCTGGTTCTTGAATCTGATTGGCTGATAACCGTGAAAGCCTCTTCAACTTTCACCCCTGTTTATTACTCCGCTCACATACAGCAACCATAGTACAGCAACAAGCAGAGGACACTCTGGAGTATGACAAATATTTCTGCAACATTATGTACTTTTGAGGCTTTTTTAGTCGAGAATGCAGTTGTTTAGATTGCATATATGCAGTTTATTTATAAGGACAGTGCCTATTTTAAAATATTTATAATTTCTGAGGCCATTAACTTGTCTTAGAGCAAAGACGGTTGATGATGTTCATCCACAAGATGGCGACAGAGACTGCATACTAAGCGAAAACCAGCGTAATTTAAAGCTGTAGCTGATCAAATCATTACATAGTTAAATGACTTTCTAAGTCGATCTCTCTCTTTTGTATGTTGTAGTGCTGTATTTATACCGATTTGCTCGAATATCAGGAATGTGTGTTGGCAGAAAAAAAAGAAGAAATGCCCGCATGTGTTTCGCATCTTTCCTTATCGCAACCACAACAGCAGTCTGGTAGTTATTGCTCTGCTTTTTGCGGGGTTATTTGTTTTGATATTGTGATTGCAACAGTGAAATACTGTAGACTCTAATACTGTAGGGATATTTCTCTATAGACTGATGACATTTCATGTCCCGTTCAGCCTTATAATCTTTAAGTGTGAGCAAAATCACCTGTTTTGTCATCACTTTAGACATTATGCTAGAGAATCATTCAAACACTAGCTTCTGCTGATTTGACGTCAGCTACAGATGTAAATGAATGGCGGAAGAAAGTAGTTCCTAATACAAAAGGGCTTTTAGACTCTCCGTGTTTTATTTTCTTTTTTATATACACGATTGTGCTGTCAAACTTCTGTATAAACGCAATATCACATGAGTAGCAGTGCGATATGGTTGTATATCAGCACTGGTGGGGCACTAAGGCACTCAGTCTGCGGCCTCGTGTCAACGCACGCCTCACACCAGTTCTAATATACAGCCATATTGCACTGCTACTCGTGTGATACATATGTGAGATATATATATTTATAATATTTAAATTTTAAATTAAAATTAAATAAATAAATATATAAAAATATTTATTTAGATATAAAATATTAATATACATCCATACATACAGGCCACTTTATTTTTACTGTCCCTTTAGATCAAAGCTTTGCTGTTTTTAAAGATGCCTTTTCTGAGTGAAAACAGTCTAAACGTTTTTTCAGTCTGTTCAGTAGACCTGGTGCTGTTCCCATCATGCTCTGCTTCCTCAGTAACGCTTTTGACCTTTCAGACTCAGCACTTCATCATGTTTTTGCCGCAGTGCTGCTGTCATTTACCTGTCAGTCACTCATAGGAAAGGTGAAACCCGAATAACCTGTTCACACCGCAGCTCCACACGACTCCCTGAAACACCACACCAATCTCTGGCCTGCAGTTAACCTACCAGACCACCATAAACACTTATAGGGCTAGTTCACCCAAAAATTTCCAACAAACTTCCAATAAATTTACTCACACACTGCAAAAAATAAAAAAATACAGTATAGTTTGCAGTGACATACTGGCAATTTTTGTTCCCAGTAACACTTTAAATTTACAAGCACACTGTAAAATTAATAATTACAATTTACTAAAAAAATGACATTCACTTATGTCAATTTGGTTCCCGGTAACACTGTAAATTTACAAGCACACATAAATAAATAATTGTAATATTAAAAAATGCAATGAAGAAAAATACAACGAATTGTAATATTAGAAAATAACAAAGAAGTGGCTTTATAACAACTCCGTGACTGTTCTTGAACAGCCCAGCCAGAGCTCTCTGGAGAGACCTAAAAATGGCCGTCCATTAACAATTACCATCCAACCTGACACAACTGGAGAAGATTTGCAATGAGATCATATTCATGCCCATACTAGAGCAAGCTCCTGATTGGTTAACGCAGCGGGAATGTCCGCTAAAGTTCAGATTTTCCAACTCGACAATTCGCGCATTAAGTGCGTCAAACGAGCAAAATGCTCAATCCGCGCCACTTTATTCACACAAATCATGTCATTCACGCCTTCTCATTCGTCCTCATTGCAGATCATATTTATGCCCATACTAGAGCAAGCTCCTGATTGGTTAACGCAGTGGGAATGTCCGCTAAAGTTCAGATTTTCCAACTCGACAATTCGCACATTAAGTGCGTCAAACGTGCAAAACGTTCAATCCGCGCCGCTTTATTCACACAAATGATATCATTCGCACCTCCTCATTCGTCTTCATTGGAGATCATAATCATGCCCATACTAGAGCAAGCTCCTGATTGGTTAACGCAACGGGAATATCCGCTAAAGTTCGGATTTTCCAACTCAACAATTTACGCATAAAGTGTGTCAAATGCACAAAACGGTCAATTTGCGCCGCTTCGTTCACACAAATCATGTCATTCACACCTCCTCATTGGAGATCATAATCATGCCCATACTAGAGCAAGCTCCTGATTGGTTAGCGCAGCGGGAATGTCCACTAAAGTTCAGATTTTTTAACTCGATGATTCGCACGTTAAGTGCGTCAAACGTGCAAAACGTTCAATCCGTGCCACTTTATTCACACAAATCATGTCATTTGTGCCTCCTCATTGGAGATCATAATCATGCCCATACTAGAACAAGCTCCTGATTGGTTAACGCAGCAGGAATGTTCGCTAAAGTTTAGATTTTCCAACTCGACAATTCGCGCATTAAGTGCGCCAAACGAGCAAAATGCTCAATCCACGCCACTTTATTCACACAAATCATGTCATTCGCGCCGCCTCAGATCTCCTCATTGGAGATCATATTTATGCCCATACTAGAGCAAGCTCCTGATTGGTTAACGCAGCAAGAATGTCCGCTAAAGTTCAGATTTTCCAACTCGATGATTTACGCATTAAGTGCGTCAAACACGCCAAATGCTCAATTTGCGCCGCTTTATTCACACAAATCATGTCATTTGTGCCCCGTCATTCGTCCTCATTGAAGATCATAATCATGCCCATACTAGAGCAAGCTCCTGATTGGTTAACGCAGCGGGAATGTCTGCTAAAGTCCAGATTTTGATGATTCGCGCATTAAGTGCGTCAAACACGCCAAATGCTCAATCTGTGCCGCTTCATTCACACAAATCATCTCATACACACCGCCTCATTCTTTGTATGATTTTTTTTATTTTTTTTGTAAAGAACGACACTGCCGCTGATGGACCGTTATTCCTCAAAAAAGTCGTTTTGTTCCAACTCTTTTGTTTCACCGTCTTATAGAATGTTGTATTGTTTTTGAGAGAATTTCAGTTGATTTCTTATTTATTTCAAATCCCTAGAGTTTGTTTGTTATATTTTTTTATTCCCTTTAATAAATGTTTATTTCATTGTCTACCTTTGTGTGTATCTGATCCTTTTTATGTTATGGTCAAGAGCGAGCTGACAGTAACAGTGCGCAATATGTCACAGGGTCAAAATTCTATTCAGTTTCTGCCATTACAGGCAGCATGTGAATAAGGAAACAGAGATGTTTTGTCTGTTTTTTGAGTTTTAGATGTTAAATTAGGGCTGTGGTCAAAATAATCATATTATGATTTTTGAAAGGAATATTGCGATTGCGATTTTATTTGTGATTTTGTCAGCTGTTTTTGCTTTTTCAAACGCGCTACATACACACATTCTACATGTATTCAGTGCACAAGAAGTGCAGAACAAAACATTTCACGATGAAATAACACAGTATTAAGTTTAATAAATAAATAAAACTGTAGTAAAATTGTGTTTAAAACAGACAACATAAAATAAATGAAGATAAACTAACATGAAAACATGAAAAAAAACATTTGTCGTTGGCGGAGTGAGCTCTGATTGGTTAACATGTTAAAATCGGAGTGAGCTCTGATTGGTTAACATATTAAAATAACATATTAAAATCATGCGCACAAGAACGTGAACGGAAATCAAAATAAATAGATAAAATTGCAGCCTCTGCGATTTAGAAATTGCATGTGCTTAAATCGTGATAGCCCTATGTTAAATGTTTAAAACGTAAACACAAGTAAGAATGTATGTATGCCTTTTAGAATTGCCATTTGTTAACTGACTTTCCAGAGTGTTTGGATTCTGCTTTTGCCTATTGTTTTGGATCCAAATAAAAGCATAAAGTGCATGTGTGTGTGTGTGAGTATGAGCGTATATGTGGATAAAAGTGTCCAGCAAAAGGGAATGGCAATCTAGGACAGGATTCATCTGGGAGACGCTGGACACAGTGGATAAAACCAGGACACGGACAACTGGGATCCAGGTTACACAACAACACAAAACTCACTGCAATGATCCAATGATTTACAATTGAGAGTTTTTCTCGAATCAGGAAAGACTCTGACATATTTGTAGAATTAAGTATAAACTTTAGGCATAATACTTTTCAACGTACATTAACATTTATTTAAATAAATATATAATTATTTACCACCTCTATACATTGTACAGCGTATAGTGCTACATTGTAGTGTTTTCACACATTTGGTGCTTTTCACACCACACTGATTGCTTTGGTCTGAACCAGTTGAAAAGAACCAAAATGCAGTCATGTGACAAAATCCACATCACTCATTGGCCAGATGTTATTTAACGTATTTCCTAAACTGCTTTTCGATTGGCCAGAATTAACTTGCGGGAAAGTGCCAATGGAACTCCGCAAGTAAACAAACAAGCAGACACAAAACGTCGCTGCGCTGGCTGATTGTATCCCTGGTCATAGTAAACTACATAGTTTGTAAACATCACTTTAGACAAACTATACATTTCCAAAATGAAGCGTGGCTGCGGCTGGGAAACAATGTTTCAATGCAGTGGTTCTCAAACTGTGGTACACACGCTTCCTTCTACTGGTACGCGGAGGAATTTATGAATAATTAAAGTAAAAAATAAACACCCATTGACGCGTACAATAACACCGATGTGATCAGTAAATTGATTTTAATAGACTAAACCTCTTATTTAATTGCTGACAATCATAAACATTCTTAACTTGAAGAATGAATCAGCCTTGTTTTTGAACAGTGCAGTGCTTTAGGTGCTTAATTAGGTCTACTACACTACTGTACTTCAATACCGGTCATAATGGTGGTACTTGGTGAAAAAAGCTTGAGAACCACTGTTTTAATGAATCGCAATCGGTGAAGGCGTTAGGAGTAGGTGTGATTACTTAAATTTAAATCACCCTGGAAGCCTCGCACCCAGCACACTTCCTGTTTGAACTGTTACCGTCTGGTCGCCGCTACAGAGCACCGAGCACAAAAACAGCCAGACACAGGAAAAGTTTCTTTCCTCAGTCCATCTACCTCATGAACAGTTAATATTTTCCTATTGTGCAATAAACGTGCAATACTTTCTCATACACACTTGTACACAGCACCTTATAATAATATACAATGCAATACTTCTCCTTACGCATTTGTACTGTAAGGATGAAAATTATTATATGCATTTGTTTATATGGCAGAACATGTCTTTTTCACCAAAGCTGCTTTGTGGACTGTGGGTTTGATGATGTAGTCACATGTTGATTGGTCAGTTTGAATGACTCAGTATTTAGGCTTTGGTCACATGGTCAAGAAAGGTACAAAATAGGTGGGTAAACTCAGCTCTGTCTTATTCTTCTCCGGCGCTGGCCTTCCCTGGTCTCCTGCTCTGGCTCTCTATCTCTCTTCCTCCCCCTCTCTCCCTTTCTCTCTCTCTCAGGTAACTTTAATTTACATTTAAGCTGGGTACAATTATTATCATATGTTTATATCATTTCATGTTTTATTGTTTCATCCAGTTATTTGTAACTAATTCAGTGGTAACCGTAGATAATTATTGTCATTAAATCATCTCATTTTCAAGTATTTGAAATTTGGTTGGGTATTTTTTAGTCTGGATCATGTCCTCACCACAAACGAACCGCTCCAGGGTTCATTTGACAGTGTATCCGCGACCAGCTCTGCAAGTAGGTCTCGGTATGATTTTTGGTCCTCTTTTGGTGCACTCGAGTGCGATTGCTACATTCACACCTGCCCAAACGAACCGCACCAAGAGGAAAAACCAACTCTAGCGCGATTCAACCGAACTAAATAAGGCAGGTGTGAAAGCACCCTCAAAAGTTTCAGCCTTGCTGCCAGTGGCGCCTGCAGCTGTACGGCTGTACGCACTGTGCGTACCATGAGAGGGCGGGAATTGACGCCGCTTATTTATTCACTTATTTATTTATTAATTACAAAATTTGAATAGATTATTAACCAGAATATATTACGATTTATTGACAAAACAAGAAAGCATAACAACAAATAAAGGTGTGTGTTTGTGTGTTTTAAAGCGTGTATGTACTTGCATGGTGCATGGGTAAAGAAATCTTTACTCTAGGCTTTATTTTTGCGGCAGTTTTTCTGTAAAGTAAAATTACAATTCAGATAGCTATTGTTTAAAACAAGGTTCAAAGTGAGTAAACGCTCTTTGAAACAGATAAACGTATTTGAGACATTTGCCAATAGGCCTAAAACTAATGAGACAAATACTGATCCCCCACCCGGCGCAGTCTTATCAGCACCTGAGCCGGGGAAACTCCAGGCCTAGCCTGTGCGCATCCTCCTTGCACAGAAATTTATCTGACCGGCTGACATAAAGATGCAGACATCTCCATTCTCACAACAGCTTTCTGAGTTGTCTCAGCCTTCCAACCGAGTTTGTTCTTCCGAGGTAATGTGGGAACATGTTCAGTGCTGCTGTGAATACTTTGTAAACGCCTGTCCTGCTCATTCAAATGATTTGAATAAATGAAATAAAATGTAATTGACCGGCGCAACAGGAAAAACAGTTTAATAAAGGCTTCTCTGAAACTGTGAATATTTCACTTTAATTTAATTTAGGCTAGATCAGTGGTTCTCAAACTTTTTTCTCCAAGTACCACCTCAGAAAAAATTGTTTCTCCCAGTACCACCATAAAAACCAGTATTGAAGTACAGTAGTGTAGTTGGCCTAATGAAGCAGCTACAGCACTGCACAATACAAAAACGAGGCAGATTAATTCTTCAAATTAAGAATATTTATTATTGTCAGTCACTTTAAACATCATAAACAGTTTGAACATTAATACTGCACTGTGCTTACAGGTAAAAAAAAACATCAAGGTTTAAATTAAAATGTGCTTTTAAAAGATAATTAAAAATGATAATGTTCTTAAAAAGTAAAATGAAAACTGCTGTACTTAAATGTAAAGTATTATCATATAGTAGCCCATTCATTAAAGCTTGGAAATATTGTAGGCTTTGTGTGTCAGAAATTGATTAAACCATACCTGTCAACATTGGGATATAAAAATACAGGATATGTCCAAACATGGAGAGGAAATTAGCTTCAAATGATAGGATATATAACAAACATTAGACAACTTAAAATGAAATAAGAGGTTTAGCCTATAAAAATCAATTTACTGATCACATTGGTGTTATCGTACGCATCAAAGGGTTAAAAGTGTGTTCAATTCTACTTTACTTTTATTATTTAGTGATTCCTCCATGTACCACTAGAAGGAAGCTTGTGTACCACTAGTGGTACATGTACCACAGTTTGAGAACCACTGGGCTAGATTATTATTTAATTTGACAACCCAGTACGTGTTTTGGCATTGTTGAAGCATATAGCGGACTTGTTTTGAAGCACTTCACCTCAAATGTTATTATTTCTTCTATTTTATTTATCTAATAAATAACTGACCAAGAAAAATAATTAAACTATGAGACAAACTATTCGAAATTCGTTTTAAAAATATGTTTTTTTCCAAGAAAATATACGAATTACATTTTTGATTGAGTCCGTCCACTACTCAACTGTGCGGGTGGATGATTTTCGGTCAGTGGAAATAAGGGTTTAATGCTTCACTAATGGTTGTATCACAATCTTCTGTAATATGCTAATTTATAATTTAATATGTTATAATTTTAAAGATGAGCGAAATATTAATACTAAAAAAGGAAACGAATTATGTCGTAACGAATGCCCTTAATTAATGTAGCCTTTAACCCTAAACATCAGTGTTTGGAGATGATTGTGGGAAAGGGGGCGGGGGTGGTGCTGGATTTGTGCGTACCTTGGAATAAAATCCTGCAGGCGCCCCTGCTTGTTGCTACCTTCTGCTCTTTTCTGGAAGTAAACCTGCGCTGATATTTTGATCATGCTCACACCGACTGCTTTCTCCATTTCTTGGGAAACTGCAGTTGACGAGACTCAAGGTCTTCATCTGAGATCATTCATAATGGATGTAACAGAAACACAGATAATGCTGCTCAAGCGTGTGATCACAGACGACAGCAGATTAGTGGATTCGACTTCAGACCCGTGATCTTGAAGTGCTGGAAGGATCACCATCATGTCCTTGAGCAAAACGTGTAGTATTTGCTCCAGGGGAAAACAGGCCTGTGGTAAGACTATCTGTCAGTCAGTCACGCTGGAAGAGACTCAAATCACTCCTGCGGCATGACTGAGCACTCTGGAGGACATTTAACTTGCTGTCGATGTGCTAGCAATGCCAACAATATGGCAGAGTTGAGCTGCTTTCAGAACTGAACCCATCAGCGCAGCTTTCACATTCAAAGTCAATTTCTCAGTTTGAACAGGAATCAAAACTGCAGTTCAACAGTTGAATGGAAGGGTTGAATTCAAGAGCAAAAAAAAAACTCTAAATCTAAAAGTGGTTTCACGGATGTGTCGAACAGAATGGAAAACATGTTTGACAGCACGATTGGATGGATAGAATAGATAGATGGATGTAAGGAATGGATGGATGTATGGAATGGAATAGATGCATGGGATGTATGTATGGGATGGAAGTCAAGAAGGTCATGAATGGAATGGATTGGGTGGATGGATGGATGGATGGATGTCAAGGAGGTCATGAATGGAATGGATGGATGTCATGGATTGCATAGATGGATGGATGTCATGGATGGAATAGATGGATGGATGAATGGATGGATGGGTGGAATGGATGTCAAGAAGGCCATGGATGGATGCCATGGATGGAATGGATGTCAAGAAGGTCATGGATGGATGCCATGGATGGAATGGATGGATGGTTGAATGTCAAGAATTTCATGAATGCTACGTATGGATGTCATGGATGGATGGAATGGATGGATGTCAAGAAGCTCATGGATGGAATGGATGGATGAATG
>CAIGQQ010037999.1:2839597-2854336 GCA_903798035.1 Danio albolineatus | reverse complement strand
AAACGCTTGATTGTTGGATGATCACGCTTCAGAAGCTTGGCAGTTTTAAGAGTGCTGCATCCCTCTGCAAGATATCTCACTATTTTTGACTTTTCGGAGCCTGTCAAGTCCTTCTTTTGACCCATTTTGCCAAAGGAAAGGAAGTTGCCTAATAATTCTGCACACCTGATATAGGGTGTTGATGTCATTACACCACACCCCTTCTTATTACAGAGATGCACATCACCTAATATGCTTAATTGGTAGTAGGCTTTCAAGCCTATACAGCTTGGAGTAAGACAACATGCATAAAGAGGATGATGTGGTCAAAATACTCATTTGCCTAATAATTCTGCACTTCCTGTACACTCATTTACTGTCATGCAGCAAGGGGTTTGCACCTTTAATAAACTATGACAGTTCGCGTTCATTGAAAACTAAGAATGATAAATAAATCCATATGAAACAGTCCTTTACAAGTGACGTTAAGTCTTCAAGTTTCGCACTTTGCACTCACACTAAAAGCATACCGCGCCAACTTAACCTCACTCTGGCACACCTCTTCCAACCGGAACCATGCCTGGGCGTGGCATGGAGCACTCACACTTGTCAAACGAACTGGGAAATGAAAGTCTAACACACCTGAGCACGGTTCAGAGATGCCTAGTGTGAGTACACCCTTACTGTGGCTTATTCTGAAGACAATTGAAATAAAATTGTTTAAGGGGGCTAATAATATTTACCTTAAAATGGTTTTAAAAATGTGCTTAATAAAAAGAAAAACTGCTTTTCTTCTAGCCAAAATAAAGCAAATAACTTTCTCCAGTAGAAAAAACATTATAGGAAATACTGTGAAAAAATCAGTGCTGTTAAACATTATTTGGGAAATATCTGTCTATCCAGACCACTCTCCATTTCAAAGCACTTCATGGGACCTTTCAATCACAGGCAGGTGGTCAGAATGGTGTGAATTGTGTGTTTAACGAAAGTGTTACCGATACTTGGAGCGGAGTATGATTTTGCAGTGCTCCTTTCGCGTTAAACTACTTGACAGTGTTGTGATGGTTTGAGTAAATGGAGGGTTTCTGTGAGCGTGTCAGTAATGATGCGCTGCTGTGGATCCGTCAGTGTGACAGCTCTGACTGACAGCGCACACAGACGCCCTCGTGATTGATGATGTCTATTTATATCAGACCTCACAGTCTGACACAACACACACACACCGACCTCTCAGCACAGTGGCTGATGCCACACTCATTTGTTTATCTGGAACAAAAAAATAAATACTGATGGAGGAGGATTCGAAGAAGTTTTGAACATTATTAATTGCAAATTGTTTTCAATTAATGTGCACACCGTTGGTTTTATATTCACACATTCAGACTTTCTCTTTAATATTATAATTTCAGAAAATTATCCATTGCAAATTCTACTATCAATTACAGATATTTTCTAACATTCATTCATTCATTCATTCATTCATTCATTCATTCTATAATTCATTCATTCTATCATTCATTCATTCGTTCTATCATTCTATCATTCATTCATTCGTTCTATCATTCTATCATTCATTCATTCATTCTATCATTTATTCATTCATTCATTCATTTTGTCATTCATTCATTCTATCATTCATTCATTCTATCATTTATTCAATCATTAATTAATTAATTAATTAATTCATTCATTCTATCATTCATTCTATCATTCATTCATTCATTCTATCATTCATTCATTCATTCTATCATTCATTCGTTCATTCATTCATTCATTCTATCATTCATTCATTCAATAATTCATTCATTCAATCATTCATTCAATCATTATATCATTCATTCATTCTAACATTCATTCTATCATTCATTCACTCACTCATTCATTCATTCATTCATTCAATCATTAAATAATTAATTCATTTATTTATTTATTCATTTATTCAATCATTCATTCATTAATTCTAGCATTCATTCATTCATTCATTCTATCATTCATTCATTCTATAATTCATTCATTCATTCATTCATTCTATAATTCATTCATTCTATAATTCATTCATTCACTCTTTCATTTATTCTATCATTCCTTCGTTTTTCTTTGGTTTAATCCCTTTATTCATCAGAGGTCACCACAGCCAACTATTCTAGCATGCCCGTAGGCGGGGTGGGGGTGGGGGGGGGGGGTGCTGGTGGAGTCCTAAGAGGCCATGCATTAAAATATTTTTTCTCTCTTGTTATGTCGTGATCACGACTTAATTATCTCGTGATCTTGACATAACAAATTTTCTCGTGATCTTGACATAACAAAAAGTTGTTTTCTCGTGATATCGACATAATTTTCTCGCGATCTCTACATAAAAAGTTATGTCGTGATCACGACTTATTTTTTAAAATTTATTTATGTATATTTACATTTAAATTGTATTTACTTAATATTTAAATTACTGCAAAGTCATTTTGGGGTAGCCAGAGTTTACACAGGGGTGGTCGAGGCCACCCCTGGCCACCCCTTGGGGGCGCCCCTGGCCTTATCTGATCACATTTGACGGTCCGATTTGAATAAACAACCTATATGCATGCAGCACACAAATGCTTGGCACAAAAACACATTTAATTGAGCGCACTTCGTTATGATGTACTGCATACACAACTATTGCCATAACAGTATTTTTTCGATATATTGTACAGCTCTAATCCAAAGTTTTAATTTCACGATCATTACTCCAGCCTGATAAGTATAACTTCACAATCTTTCTTCTATAACGTTCTTACATTTGCAACTGTAAAAGCAGCCCGTGTTACAGAGAACGAAGGTCAGCTAAAGTAAACGCAGGTAAATGATGACTGTTTTTGCTGCGGGAAACCTTGTGCAACACCATAAGTGGACTTGAGTGAGATAAAATGCTTCGCAAGTGGAGAAAATGGCTTGTTAAATCAGTAGGTGTTCTGAAGACAAACTCCTGCAGCTCCAGAAGTCTGTTTTCGCCCCCCCACACACACACACACACACACACACACACACACTCGCTCCTATAATTAAGAAACATCTACAAAACGCCATGAACAATCGAACCCAGCCGTGCACCCACTGAAGGCCTTCACACTCACACGGTCAGTATTCACACAGATCTGGACACTCACTGATGACTGATGATGAGATGAGCTGATACTGACCTTCGCTTCATCTCATTGGTATAGAGGCTGGGCGATTTGGCTGAACGATATTGGAAAAATATATATTAAGATATACATACAGTTTCACCGGATGACTTAAACAGCTCTATTTGGGCCCGTTTCCACTGAGTGGTTCAGTTCGGTTCAGTACGCTTTTAAGGTCGTTTCCACTGTCTAAAAGCGTAACGAACCAAACTGTACCGTACCACTTTTTGGTCACCCTTTGCAAAGGGTACCACAGATACCAAAAGGCCGAGCTAGATGTGCAGCTGAACACTATTGGTTTACAGAGATACGTCATTTGCTCGCGCAACTAGCCAGAATAAAAACAACGGACCCGCCATGTTTAATACACAGCCAAAAGGCAATACACCGAAATAATATAAACGTATAATAATGAGCCATGGTCGACCCAAGCTCAAACAAACCTTGTCGTCGTCTTGAACAACCACAAAGCCAAGAAGAAGAGCAGATTCTCCGCTGTGCCCTGTAGTTTTTTACGAGCCCATCTAAAGTGCGAGCGGTTTCGATTTCTCACCTGCATCCGCGTGCACGTCTATATTTGAAATAACAAACTTCTTGAGCTGATAATAACATGTGCTTGATTATTGACGTGCTTTTGAAACCCGATCCTTTCAGAAACAGACAAACGCGAGACTGTAGCGTGCAAAAACAAAGGAGAAGCTGGAAAAAAATATTGTTTCAGCAAACATGAAGAAACTGCTACGTTTAACTATTATCATCACCTTCTGGACTATTATGAACTCGGAATGACGAAATTACTCTCTAACAGACATAGTCCCTCCAGCGTGTCCTAAGTCTTCGCTGATACTGTGTTCACACTAGACGTGGAACGCACGAATAAATCATGCTATTCATGCGTAAATAGACATGTGAACATTTCGAGTTTACTCGCTTCATTCACGCATCAAATTCACTTCACAATAGATGTGGATTAGTGTCATGAGTTATTGAGCTCGGGTACATTCTGTTTCCACTGATCATTCTTGAGATATTTCAGCAGCTTCATTAAAGTTCACCTGTGGTAAATTCAGCTGATTTGACATGATTTGAACAAACCTGTTTATATAAGGTCTCAGGGTTGACAGTGCATGTCAAAGCACAAACCAAGCATGAAGACAAAGGAATTTTCTGTAGACCTCCAAGTCAGGATTGTCTCCAGGCACAAGGCTGGGGAAGGTTACAAGAAAATTTCTGCTGCTCTGAAAGTTCTAATGAGCACAGCGGCCTCCATCATCCATAAGTGGAAGATGTTTGAACCACCAGGACTCTTCCTAGAGCTGGCCGGCCATCTTAGCTGAGTGATCGGGGGAGAAGGGCCTTAGTCAGGGAGGTGATCAATAACCCGATGGTCACTCTGTCTGAGCTCCAGCGTTCTTCTGTGGAGAGAGGAGAACCTTACAGAAGGACAACCATCTGTGCAGCAATCCACCAATCAGGCCTGTATGGTAGAGTGGCCAGACGGAAGCCACTCCTCAGCCTAGAGTTTGCCAAAAGGCATCTGAAGGACTCTCAGACCATAAGAAACTAAACTCTCTGGTCTGATGAGACTAAAATGGAACACTTGGAGTGAATGCCAGGCGTTACGCTTGGAGAAAGCCAGGCACAGCTCATCACCAGGCTAATACCATCCCTACAGTGAAGCATGGTGGTGGCAGCATCATGCTGTGAGGATGTTTTTCAGCAGCAGGAACTGAAAGACTAGTCAGGATAGAGGGAAAGATGAATGCAGCAATGTACAGAGACATCCTGAATAAAGACCTGCTTCAGAGTGCTCTTGACCTCAGACTGGGGCGACAGTTCATCTTCCAGCAGGACAATGATCCAAAGCAAACAACAAAAATATCAATAGAGTGGCTTCACGACAAATCACTGAATGTCCTTGAGTGGCCCAGAGCTTGAGAGGTACTGCAAAGAGGAATGGGCAAAAATTCCCAAAGACAGGTGTGCCAAGCTTGTGGCATCATATTCAAGAAGACCTGAGGCTGTAATTGCTGCAACAAAGTCTTGAGCAAAGGCTGTGAATACCGATGTACATGTGATTCTTCAGGGTTTTTATTTATAATAAATCTGCAACAATTTAAAAAACTTTTTCCTCATTGTCATTATGGGGGATTGTGTGTAGAATGTTGAGGAAATCAATGAATTTAATCCATTTTGGAATAAGGCTGTAACATAAAAGAAATGTGGAAAAAGTGAAGCGCTATGAATACTTTCCAGATGCACCGTTTGTGTCCCATGCTGCTAAAAACAATATTAGGACACATACATGTATATTTGAAATAAGTGAAAATTGGTTGTTTTTGCGTTATTTCGAGCAAATTCATTCACCACCAATCAGCGTGCTCTATTGTGAACGAAATTAACTTCATTAATATGCATAATATAGCTTTGAAGACTCCTTTTACCTGTTACAGTGTTCAGAGAGACGCCACGTTGTGTTGCCAACCGTAATTCAAACAAGTAGTAGAAGAAGAATTGATCAGAGACATGGGTCGTCAGTGTTGTGTTTACAAACGTGCCGCAACGAAGGATTTGTTTTCATTTCCCCTTGATGAGAGCTCAGCTGCCGTGTGGACTCACAAGTGTGGATTACAGTGGTCTGCTAACATGCGATACCCGAGAGCTTTTCGCATCTAGAAAAGATGAAATCCGGATTAGCCATTCGTCTCCTTTTAAAAAAGACACAGATCAAGTTGGTGATAATTGTCCTGACTCTACAGATTTGGTAAGTGAGCAATCAGTGCTCTTTGTTTATGTTTATTCAGAGGCAAAGTTAGGTAGTATCATCAGCTGTACTCTTTCAGTTTTTAAAGACATACCCTAATCAAAGTGATTTACTAATTTTACAATAATATCACTACAATATTATGGCCTGAAAATCTGACACTTCCACACAGCTCTCAGATCCGCTGCAAAGTTGCTCTTCGAATCACTGTCTGCGTCTGTGTTTGTGTTGCAAGTACTGAAACTCCCCTTTTTATGCAAACCCTTCCCTCTTTCGGCACTCCAACCTGGACTCACCCCCTTTAAAGTGACGTTTAAAGGCTTAAATAAGGTTAATTAGGCAAGTTAGGGTAATTAGGCAAGTCATTGTGGTTTGTTTTGAAATAAAATAATTGCTCAAGGGGGCTAATAATATTGACCTTAAAATAGTTTTAAAATAATTAAGAACTGCTTTTATTCTAGCCAAAATAAAAAAATATATATATATTACAGGAAATACTTGGAACATTTTCCTGCTCTGTTCAACGTCATTTGGGAAATATTTGAAATAGAGAAACCTTTTCAGGAGGGTGAATAATTCAGATTTCAACTGTAAGTGTATTTGTGCGTATACTGTATGTGGATTTTGCAGAAACTAACAAAAAGGGAAACCAGGAGCTCTACTAACACAGATTCTGTCAACCTCGCACAGGAACATCTCACAGTTCACCGGCAGCAATGAGAGTGTGTGTCTGTGTGTGTTTGTGTGTGTGGAGGGTCAGAGGACAAACAGACGCCCACTGCATCTTCTCTCTCTCTCTCTCTCTGTTCGTGTCTCAGTTTGCCTTTAGCATTCAGAGGAACTTAAAGCAGAGATACTCCAAACCCTCGACCCTACAGAGGGAAATATTTCCTCACATTATGCAAGCGCATTCATGCTTGAGCAAACTGTAAGAAGGATCCAAAAATCATATGCATTAACACAATTCAACCCATATGTATTGTTTACAGCTATTTTGCAGAAATCTTTTTTTTTTCCAGTGAAGCACCTTACAAAAGCAGCTCTGTGCAGAGACCCGGAAGAGACGTGATGGTGGGGGAAAAAAAAAAAAACAGTGATCTGAAAATATCGATATTTTTAAGCTTTTGCATTTTGAAGTTTGCAAGTTTTCCCACAAACACTTCCTGTTCACTTCATACATGTCAACCCTCGTCGATCATGCGTCGATCATCGCCCTTCATATGAAACCACTGAATGTATGAGCCAATGACTGAAGTACGCACTCTGTATGATAAACTGATCCCAGATCAGCTATACACGCCATTTAAAGAGGAGTGAAAGCGCAGGACACTTTGGGGTTCTGGTGTGCATAAATAGACAAACACACTTCATAATATGTAAACATCCATCCTGGGTGTTTGATTTTAAACGCATCTAATTTTCTCTTAAATGAGAACTAAGAGCGATACGGTTGTGCAGTAGGTAGTGCTGTCACCTCACAGCAAGAAGGTCGCTGGTTCGAGCCTCAGCTGGTTCAGTTGGCATTTCTGTGTGGAGTTTGCATGTTCTCCTTGTGTTTGCGTGGGCTTCCTATGGGTGCTCCGGTTTCCCCCAAGGTCTGAAGATATGTGGTATAGGTGAATTGGGTACGCTAATTTGTCTGTAGTGTATGTGTGTGAATGAGAATGGATGGATGTTTCCCAGAGATGGGATGCAGCTGGAAGGGCATCCTCTGTGTACAACAAATGCTGGATAAGTTGGCGGTTCATTCCGCTGTGGCGACCTCAGATTAATAAAGGGACCAAGCTAAAAAGAAAATGAATGATTGAATGAAAACTGAGAACAGTTACTAAAGTAATCAAATGTTTTCATTATAGATGTCTTGAAGTAACACCTCTGTTTTCAAACAAAACAAAACGAGAGATTCATTTGCTGCTCTTCACTTGTTTGATAACGGAGGTGTACAGAAACTGATCTGGGATCAGTTTATCATACGGAGCGTGTCCATATACATGCATTTGCTGATTCAGAGGTTGCTGAATTAGTATGTGCTGCTCTGCAATAACACTTCCAAAACACTAGCTGGCAGTGAGGTGTTTCTGTTCCTCTTTGTCGAGTTTCTTCACTGGTGTTTTGTTTTTTCTGAACGCTACCCTAAATGTACAAGTGGCTCAAACTCGCTAATTTTGAGGCGGGAACCGGCGGATATGCAACAAATTTAATCATAAGGTAAACACAAAACAACAGTTTCCATCTAGAGCTCTTTAACAGGACTGGACACTTGTAAACACTCACTCCATCGTGCTCGCGCAGCTCTATCCTCTGTCCACACTTGTCAGCGTGACGAAGCCGACCAATCACAGAGCATGCGCTACACGTTGTTTCAACGTGTAGTTACATTTTTTGAGAGGTGAGCGTCAGCGTCGGCAATGGCGACCATGCGCAGGCTGCGCCGAGGTATACGCTTGATGCAGAAGTATAAATCAGCCTTAAGACCCTGGGTGATCCTATTGGTTCACTGGAGTTGTAATAGGTATAGTTTGTAGCTCCCGATGAAAAAAAAAAAAAAAAAAAAAATGACGATCGGGTTTAGGGTTGGGGCGGGGGTAGGTGTTAAAAAAATACAATGTATCGGGCAATTTAATAATTAAATAATCATTTAATAGATAACATAAATAATACTCGGTACAACTACTGTTTTCATGTTACTGTAACGGTTGGGTTTAGGGTTGGGGGAAGATGTTAATAAAACACAATAAATGGGAAATTTAATAAATATAACTAATTCTCGTTAACTTCCGGCCACAGACGTATCCGTACTAGCAACTACCCCTATTTCTCATGACTCCGGAGTATACGCGTGCGATTGACGCAAAAGTATAAATCAGCCTTGATTGCGATGATCGACGCACGTTTTAATGGAAAGAAAGTAAATACAGAGATTTTTATATTCATTTCAACGTAAAAATATAGATAGAATGGCAAAATACAGGAGTATCCCAGTAAAAATGGTTGATGTCTATGAAGTGAACAGGAAAAACAGTTTCTGGATAAACAGTTTTGCTAAGGAACACAAAACATCTTTGCGAAAGAACGCAAAAACTTATTAAAGTTGATTTATTAAAGAAAATATTTTCCTATCACACTCTTTTTTTTTTTTTTTCTTCCACCCATTTTTTCCCCCACCATCACATCCCTTCTGGGTCTCTGTAGCTCTGTGAAGAAACAGAAGTGAAGAAATTCACCCACATGCAAAATGCTAAACTACAGTAAAACAACCACAACAACAAAAAGGCTGTACTTGTTGAAGTTTTATCCAGAACAACCAGTAAAATAGCGGCATTAAACTGCACGAAGACACTGAAGCCTCCTCTGAAGGGCAGTAATGTCTGCTGTAATTCTGTGCTGCTGAAGGTGATTCCGTATCTGAGGGCACACAGAGCGCATACCGATGACACTGTTATCAGAGTGGACGTGTGTGTGTGTGTGTGTGTGTACGTGTTTTTGTGACATGTCAGGACACAAATCTGTATAATGACACAGGTATTACAAAAAGGAGGTGAAACATGAGGACATTGGTGACGTCCTCATTTCTCCAAAAGCCTATAAACCCCCCAGAATAAGTTTAATCAGAGAGTAAAGCTGCACACAGTCTCCTGTGATGGTTGGGTTTAGGGTTGGGGTGAGGGCAATATAATATACAGTTTGGACAGTATAAAATGAATGGAAATCTATGTAATGTACCCACTTTTCACAAAAATAAACGTGTGTGTGTGTGTGTGTGTGTGTGTGTGTGTGTGTGTGTGTGTGTTTAAGTGAGTGAGATTTTTTTAATCATTGTAAATAAACTGGGTTTTATTATTTATTATTACTGTTTTATCCTAAAATGTTTATTGTTAAATGTACAGATTGTTCTGATTTATTATTATTACAGTAACGTGATACTGTATTTCAGGGGTCACCGACCTTTTCAAAACCGAGAGCTACTTCTTGGGTACCGATTAATGTGAAGGGCTGCCAGTTTGATCAAATTTGCTCAATTTACTTATAATTATATGTTATTATTAATAATGAATGATATTAGTCTATGTGAAGACACTGATCATGATTTAACATGGTAAGATAAATATCAATATACAGCAGTTGCTGGCAGATCTCTTCAACTCACATGGTCGCCCACTGAAGCTAAGCAGGGCTGCGCATGGTCAGTACCTGGATTGGGACCACATGGGAAAGCTAGGTTGCTGCCGGAAGTGGTGTTGGTGAGGCCAACAGGGGGTCCTAACGCCCTAATATAGTGAAGGGGACTCTGTACTGTTTAGTGAGTGCTGTCTTTTGGATAAGACATTAAATCAAGGTCTTGACTCTCTGTGGTGGTTAAAAATCCCAGGATAATCTTTGAAAAAGAGTAGGGGATTAACCCCGGCATCCTGGCCAGATCTGCACACTGGCCTCTGTCCATCATGGCCCCATTGTGTAAAGCTCTTTGAGGGTCTAGAAAAGCGCTATATAAATGTAAGAAATTATTATTATTATCATCATCATCATCATCATATTATTATTATTATTATTATTATTATTATTACCATTATCATCATATTATTATTATATTATTATTATTATTATTATTATTATTATTATTATTATTATCATCATCATCGTATTATTATTATTATCATCATCATTATCATCATCATCATATTATTATTATTATTATTATTATTATCATCATCATTATCATCATCATCATATTATTATTATTATTATTATTATTATTATTATTATTATTACTTTATTTCTATCAAGTATATATCTTAACTTCGTCTTTTGTGAAACGGTGTTGCAGTTTAATGTATAGTAAATCGGACTCAAAGTAGCGTTACTGCACAAAAGCACGTTATGAACACATGCTAGACTGCAGACTGTATAGTGTTTTCTTTTCCCAATAATGCTCATAGTTTTGAGGTACGGGATGTTTTCATTTGCCATTCACTGACAGTCAGACAGCCTCATCCAGTTCATCGAACTCCATCTTTTAAAATTGAAATCGGAATAAAACCTCCTCGTAAAAGCCGGCTCATCAGTGCGCTGCTACATTGAACACATATAATTCGATTCGCGCATTCTGATTGGTTCTTGGGATATAGCGGCTTTTGCTGCCAAAGACAAGTGGCGTTTGGTGGCTTTTGCCAACAAACTGTTATTTCTGAATGTGCTGACGCTGCGATTTAGATCTCATTTTTAGCGGCTTTTGCATCTGAACTCTTCATATACGTGTTCTTTTTAATGTAAACTTTTTTATTTGTAACATTTGTCATGCTAATAAAGCAATTATTGAACTGAATTGAACTCAGAGATCGTTTAACAGATGGATGGGAGTGACAAATAGATAAAAACTGGAAACTAAGGAGGTAAAATATTGTACTCTAAATACAGATTTTTTTTCTTTTTCCATTTATTTTCGGATTTTCTATGACAAAATAGTGGAAGAGAGAGAGAGAGACAGAGAGAGAGAGAACGAGAGAGAGACGCAGCAGAATGACAACGAGACACTGCAGCAGCCAGAGAATCAGCTGCACCTGCCCAGACATGCACATCTACACACACACACGCATGCACCACTGCTGCTATAATGATGGACTGGAGGAAGTTGAACACTAAAATCACCGAACACTGAACTAGACGATTCATGTTAAATACCAGACAAGGCAAATCGCCACCAAAAAAAAAGGTACAAATTTAGCAAAAACTCACCACATAATCTTTTTAACTAAATCCTGGAGGGACTGTGAAGGATACTGGGAAAATATGCAATAATGCTGTTGAGTGTTGCAATAACAATATAACTTGTGGGCACAAAAATCATAAATATTTTTGCCAAATGAAATGGATTTGTACATTTATGAATCGGGTTTTGAATTTATGAACTAGATTTACATATTCTTGAATCGTGGTTTGACTTTACTTATTTGATTTGTATACTTTTAATCGTGTTTTGAATTTATGAAATAGATTTGAGTATTTTTTAATCGTGTTTTGAATTTGCGAATTGGATTTGCGTATTTTTTAATCACGTTTTGAATTTGCGAATTAGATTTGCGTATTTTTTAACGATGTTTTGAATTTGCAAATTAGATGTGTATGTTTTAATCGTGTTTTAAATTTGCGAATTGGATTTGCGTATTTTTTTAATCGTGTTTTAAATTTGCGGATTGGATTTGCGTATTTTTTAATCTTGTTTTGAATTTGCAAATTGCATGTGTATGTTTTAATCATGTTTTGATTTTGCAAATTGGATTTGCGTATTTTTTAATCTTGTTTTAAATTTGCGAATTGGATTTGCGTATTTTTTTAATCGTGTTTTAAATTTGCAAATTGGATTTGCGTATTTTTTAATCGTGTTTTGAATTTGCGAATTGGATTTGCGTTTTTTTATCGTGTTTTAAATTTGTGAATTGGATTTGTGTATATTTTAACCGTGTTTTGAATTTGCGAATTGAATTTGTGAATTTTTTAATCTTGTTATGAATTTGTGAATTGGATTTGCGTATTCTTTAATCGTGTTTTTTAATCGTGTTTTGAATTTGCGAATTGTATTTGCGTATTTTTTAATCGTGTTTTGAGCTTGTGAATTGGATTTGCACGGAGGTACGTCTAATCGCTTTTGTTTTTGCAAATCCACCAGAGGCGGCTGTGTACACTTTTTTATGATATTAAACTTGTCTCGTGCATCCAACCTAAATCCACCAGAGGCCGCAATATACACTTCAGCTGACCAAGCCAGCTTACTGTTGACTGTCACCCCCTTCTTTAAACCCAGCCGATAGTGTTTTCAAAAGCAATCTAGAAAATGAAAAGCTGGCTGTGTGATTTCACCATGTTTTCTATTTATTTTCTTGCTTATGTTTATCTAGTTTCTGAAACCATTCTTTGACTCAAATCCCATTGTTTCAAGTCCGTCGACATGCACGTCAAGCTACTGGGCAAACTGGTAACACTGTAAAAGTCATCCACATGGAAGTAAGTGGTCAACGGCAGCGCAAAAAGAAACAGTAGCCATTGCCAGCGTCATACAACCCCATATATCGTTCATTTAAAAGACGAAATGCAGCCTGACATATCTCCGGCTACATAAATTACACTCTCCAGAAATGTAGACAGGGGTACATATCCACAATGAGCCTGTGTTGGAAAATACACCTTCTGGAGTGGCCCAGTCAGAGTCCTGACCTCAACCCGATTGAGATGCTTGTGGCATGACCTAAAGAGAGCGACTTACACCAGACATCCCAAGAATAATGCTGAACTGAAACAGTTTTATAAAGAGGTATAGTCCAAAATCCCTCCAGACTGTTGTGCAGGTCTGATGTGCAACTACAGGAAACACTCGGTTACTGCTGCCACAGAGGGTCAACCAGTTATTAAACTCAAATATTCACATATTTTTCCACCCTGCACTGGGAATCTTTACAGGTTGTGTTCAATAAAAAACATGAAAACACATCATACACCCCCAGAAATCAGCAAAATGTTAAGACAGTATGGAAAACACCAATAAAAAAAAATTTCTAAATGTACTTTGACTTGTGTATCATTACAGACAATACAACAAACATTGATGCGATCCTCATGATTTAATTTTTTAAAAATAAACATGTATTCCAATAAGGTTTCTTGCAACTTGTCTCCACAATTTACAAAACTAAACCTGTGTGTGTGTGTGTGTGTGCATACAGTATGTGTGTATATGCATGCCTGCATATGTGTGTGTGTTGTTCAGGTTCGACCCACATACTGCTGACGTCTGAGTCACCAATAAGCAGACGTGCAGTGATTCTCCCATTGAGAGAAAGACAGGATGACAGCTCTGACAGACGAAGACACACCTCAGGGCAACAACAAGCCCAATACAGCTCACTAACATCTATTTACAGTCAGATTACACACACACACACACACACACACGCACAGACACAGACACACATGCAATGAACTTCTTATTTGCAATCATGCTTCAAAAAAAGACCAACCTGTAAAAGTTTGAATACTGAATAGATTATCAACTTGTAATTAAGAAATATTTAGTCTTATATTTACAAAATCACACACATACATGCATACACATACAGCGGTCAGCATGAATGAGTACACACCGTTTTGAAAATGAATATTTGTATCCATTTCTCAGTGAATGTAGGTCATATATTTTAGTGCATTGAACAAAAATGTATTAAACAGATGTATTAAAATAATATTTTAGTTACTGAACATCTTTAGAAATATAAAGATAATGCATTTAATTCATGCAAAATATTGCGAATAATGTGAACTGAAAATAAATAAAATTTCTTTTTTTTTTGCATAATAAAATGTAAATAATCAGGTAAGGTATGCATAAACAGATCCATCTGAAAGAATATTTAAATAATCAATTTATTTGTTTGTTTACTTATTTATGTACTTACTTGTTTACTTATTTATTAATGTATTATTATTATTAGTAGTAGAAGTAGTAGTAGTAGTAGTAGTAGTAGTAGTAGTAGTAGTAGTAGTAGTATTCATTCAAATGAGATGATTGGCATTTTTTTATGATGTGAACTCTCATTTAATTATTTATTTATTTATCTATTTATCTGTTTATTTATTTAAATTAGATATTTGGGAATTTTATCACTCCATAATTTAGAAAATGATGTGAACTCTCAGAAGAATAAAATGTCAGTTTTCATGTTTAACAAAATGTTGTGAATTAAATTATCAGGCAAGTTATGCATGAACAAATCCATCAGATTAAAAAAAAATCCATTTATTGATTATTATTATTATTATTATTATTATTATTATTATTATTATTATTAT
>CAIGQQ010037999.1:2817581-2839587 GCA_903798035.1 Danio albolineatus | reverse complement strand
ATTATTATTATTATTATTATTATTATTATTATTATTATTATTATTATTATTATTATTATTATTAATTCAAATGAGATATTTGGGAGTCTGTTCTATCACTTCATAATTTAGAAAATACTGTGAACGGTCAGAAATTAAATAAAATTTCAGTTTTTTTATAATAAATATTTGTAAATAATCAGGCAAGCTATGCATGAACAAATCCATCAGTAAATTTAAATATGCAATTAAACCATTGCATTTGCCTTTTACATTTTGCATTTGCCTTTGCATTTGCTTTTTACATTTCTAAAGCAATAATCTAAATAATATTGGATGAAGTCAAGGTCAAAATTCTTATTTTAAATAGGCTGTTTGTTTTTCAAAATCGGTTTTCATTATGCATTTTACATATAAATTTGGGCTGATAATTTTTGGACTATTATCATAAGTTATTTTGTTAGATTAGCTCCATATTTGGCTTCAGTACTGACTAATATAAGGTATTTGCAACATTATGTAAATCATTTATATAATGTATATAAAATATAAATTTTAATTACACACAACAAAAACTGTTCAGAAAATTAACATTAATAAAGAAAAAGAATTATGAAATCTCATTAACCTTTCCTTCGCTGTATAACTCACACATTCTGATTAAAGAGCAACGAATGAATCTCATTTATTATGATTTTTCATTTGATTACATTAAATAACAGAGGTGTCACTTTAAAATACACTATAATAACGTTTTAATGAAAGCATTCGATTGCTTTCCTAACTTTTTATGCTCATTTAGGACAAAATTAGTTGTGTTTGGAAAAAAACCCCACCAAGATCGACATCTTTCGCTGTTACTATTAATTATTTGTATATGTCTGTTCAAACACGCACCCAAAACCTACTTTCGCTCGCTGCTTTAAATCGCGTGTACAGAATCCGTTTAGGAAACAGCGTCTGTTTATCACTATGGAGCGCGTCAGCTGACAGTCACGCACCGCTTTATGACTGTTTGAGGATTGCATAGGAGGAGCGACGGCACCTGTAATTAAAAGGAAAGGGAATCCTGCTGTTTTTATATTTATTTCAAAGTGTTTTCATGCCTAAATAAACCGAAAGCACAGAACGGACTCACATTTAAGAGCAATGGGCGGCCCCTGGTGGTTCGGCGGTATGGGTTGCGTATAGGGAGGATCGGCTCTTTAATGTTTATCGACACCCTTCAGAGAAATACAGGAAAAATACATTTACGGGATGATAGTGGGATAGAGTTGTAAAATACGGGAGAATCCCCGGTAAAACGGGAGGGTTGACAGGTATGGTATATAGATGGAGACATGTTAATACGTTGCTGTCAATCAATTCGGTGGGCAGGAAAACTGCACTCCTACACCAAGTTGCAGTCGGCCTCAAAATGGGAGGGATTTGGATCCTATTTTAACGTCAGGAAATGTCTTTATATGACTTATTATTATTAGATCACCCTAATTTGACTGTGGACACACTATAGCTACACACAGTTCTGCCCAAACAGCTTACAAAAGATGATTTTCTCAGTATTACAGTTTTTTGAGACTTCAGATCTAGATTAAGCAGCTGTGTATCAGCCAGATATTGTCCTGTCCTAATTAAATATACTTAATAAGTGGAAAGCTTATTATGATTAATTATTACATTATATTGCATGTTTTTTTTTATTGACACTTTTGACTGATTGTGTATGCAAAACGTCTTAATTCAGAACTCTTTTTCAAGTAGACCTTACCTCATATATAACCAAAATTCATACATTCATTCATTAATTTGTCTTCGGCTCAGTCCTTTATTTATGAGAGGTCACCAGAGGAATGAACCGCAATCAATTCCAGCATGTTTTATGCAGCGGATGCCCTTCCAGCTGCAACCCAGCACTGGGAAACTACCAAACAAGCTCACATTCACACAAACATACTCATACACTGCAGCCAATTTAGTTTATTCAATCCACCAATAGCACATGTGTTCGGACTATAGGGGAAAACCCACACCAACACTGGGAGAACATGCAAACTCCACAGAGGAATGCCAACTGACCCAGCCGGGGCTCGAACCAGTGACCTTCCAGCTGTGAGGTGATAGTGCTAACCGCTAAGCCACATTTACAAGAAAACTTCTTTCCATTGCATTTCAAATTAGGCTTCCAGACCTTTTTTCCAAGCAAACCCTCGGTCATTCATTTCTCAGTGTGTGTGTGTGTGTGTGTCGACTGTTGGTCGTCTCGTCTCACTGACGGTGCTGTCTTTTAGATAAATGAACAGACGTATGAGTGTTTGTGTGCTCAGGTCAGTGCGGTCGGTGACCAGAATAATAAACACACACATACTCACACACTCCACATACATATGAGCCAGAACCAATTCACCTGCAACTTTAAACACTAAATCAGACCCTTTTCTGAGAACTTTTTTCGGAGAGAGCTCATTTCATTAAAGATCCCCTATGGGAATCTTACAACTAACCTGAAATTTAATCTTGAAATTAACCTAAAAATATTTATAATATACATGTCATCAATGGGGGCGCCATGGTGGCGTAGTGAGTAGCACGTTCGCCTCACAGCAAGAAGGTCGCTGGTTCGAGCCCCGGCTGGGTCAGTTGGCATTTCTGTGTGGAGTTTGCATGTTCTCCCTGTGGTTGCGTGGGTTTCCTCCGGGTGCTCCGGTTTCCCCCACAAGTCCAAAGACATGCGGTATAGGTGAATTGGGTAAGGCTATATTGATCATAGTGTACAGTATGTGTGTGAATGAGTGTGTATGGATGTTTCCCAGTGATGGGTTGCAGCTGGAAGCTGCATCCTCTGCGTAAAAAAAAAGCTGGATAAGTTGGTGGATCATTCCGCCGTGGCGACCCCGGATTAATAAACGGACTAAGCCGACAAGAAAATGAATGAATGAATGTCATCAATGGGATTCGAACTCGTGTATTCAAAAGGTTCAGAACACGTGTCAATCAACCTATCTAACTGAGCTATTCATGACGTCAGATGAAAGGGTCAGTTTTAATCATGTAAATTATAGGGCTGTCAATTGATTAAAAAAAATAACTAATTAATCTCAATTTTGTTTGTGATTAATCATGATTAATCACGAAAAGCCGTATTTATTACAGAAATAAAAACACAGGCATGTAAGTGCCATTTGAATTTTAAAACAATCAATGCCAATAACAAATAAAAATTATTTCTATGTTGGATTCTAAGTGAACTACAAAAAAATCCAAAATACAGGCATTACAAATATGGAAATTGGATTAAAAAATAATAATAATAAAGTAATGAATACAAGCAATTGTATTCATTGTAAAGTTGTTTTGCGAGTTGAGAACATTATAAAGTAGAAACAATTTTGCTTAGTCCTCCTTAGCATTTTGGTAGTTGCTAAGACAGTCCAGTCTGTTGACATGTGACCTAAGAGTGAGAAAAGTCTCGCACAAGCAGAATCACCGATTTTGGTGCTTAATTTCTGTGCCACTGGTGCTGTGACAAGGACGCAAGAAGCACCAAGGGGTACATCAAAGTCACGTACCCAAGACTATAGGCTAGACTTCTTACATGGACTTTGGTCACGCCATCTCTACACATTAAATTCTAAACTGCTTTGAGCGACTGTCTGCGATGTTAGGCGTTTAATCTTGTTGTTAGGATATCCACACATACACAAACACTCTCTCTTACACACACACACACACACACAGACAACGCGGGCAGTACAGCGAGCTCACCCGGTATAAGCGACTCCCTTCAGAGTCATCAACGCGCACAGTCGCATTCATCATCGTGCCGCCCTCAACCCGAAAGTGGAAAAGAAAGTGACCGGTTCGCAGAATATAAATATTTTTTAGGTTAATTCTGGTTATATACTGTTCTGCTACACAAATGTTAAAATCAATAAAGTTTACAGTGACACTGACACCAAGAAATAAGTATCTTTATTTGTTTTGGGCATGTATTGTTACTGTGAAAAAGTGACGAATCTTCCAATCTGCAAAGGTGAATAGCTTTCATCTGGAAAGGGAAACCAGTTAAGACGGTCACCAGTTAAACCGTAACACCGGCTTCATTCAGTTTACTTTTAAGAGTCCTCAAGCAGATGTTTACACCATGTAGACTTGACATCATGTCCACGAATACAGCGTACGAGTGGCCCTCGTTAACACATTGAACACACTGACGCTGTATGTCTGGTGTTTACGTCTGGTCCGCGTCTTTTAGAAACTTCGACCACACGTAATGCAAAACCGCGTCAAGCTGCTCATGTGTTTGCCACAAAACATCCCTCGGCCGCAGTCCATGTTCGGTCATCATAAACTTTATTTACACCATTATTTACTTCACAACACAAATTTACCGCGCTCACCACCAGCGACGACAACAACACCCCTTTCGACGCGTCACTTCCGGTGTTTGGTACATTCCCTTTCCTTTCTGTCATTGAGAATTAGTTTCGGGACTGGTAAAAGTGTTTTGCGTCTTGTTAATTTGTTTTCTAAAATGTAAACTTGTTTCGTCTTTGGTAAAATCGTTTTTTCCTCTGTAATTGTGTTTTATGATTGGTAAAAATGTTTTCCGGAATGTGAATTTGTCTCGAGCGTCGTAAAAGTGTTTCACACTTTGTATTGTTGTTTTGCACTTCCCGGCCACCATACAAGCAGGACTGACCCAGTACAGACAGTGATCATGTCTGCTTGTCTCCTCCAAAAACAGCTTCTGCAGACATCGCATGATGTTCTGAACGTTTATATTATTTTTGCAGCAGATAGACGCAAGTCGCTTTCCGTATGTCCAAAACCAAAAGGTTCAGAAAAAGCGAAACGACCGCGATGTGCACAGTGCGAACGTCTTTCCATTTTGGCGCTTTGCTTTCGTGTCCGTCACCTGGCAACAGCCGTACACAAAACAGCGACTTGATGACGCAAGCGTACCGGTGTTCAGAAGGAGAAAAGGCAGTGTGAACACAAACCAAGTGAGAAGGTGGCAAGGGAAAGACAATCGAATTTGGGTATGGTCCAGGCGATTAAACCAAGTGTGAAAGCACCCTTAGAAATTGCATGTGCTTAAATCGTGATTTTTTTGCGATTGCGATTAATTGCACTTAGTGGCGCAAAATGGGGGTATGCAGTATATGCGGCGCATAGGGGCGCCACACAGGGGGGAGCCATTGTGCCAAAACTATTTTTGAAATTATCTTTGTTAAAAGTTTCAAATAATAAAAATAAATAAATATTTTTGGTTAAAAATGTTTATCCTGCATTTTATATGAATATAATATTGGATTTTATTGAATAAAAAATGTATACCACCCCTTGCCTTTCCGTTGACCATTTGATTGATCCGTTGCTCGGTTACAGTCACATGCTCAAAATGGAAAGAAGAGTGAGAAGAAATGGAGCGCAAAATAGAAAACAAAAAAAGAACAAACAATGCCTTGGAATGATAACTGCCATAACAAATTAGATAATACGTGATTGGTGAGCTTAACCCTCACTATTATTACCATACTTTTTATCAACTTCTAATGTTTTTGGGAGCGAAGGGCGCCATATCATTAATTATTCATTATCAACACCCAGATTCCGTCTGGGCCTAATGAATATATTTTGGACAAGATAGAAAATAATAGTTGGATTAAAAAATTCCCCTATATACATTTTTATATCTATTCTTAACCCTGTTAAAACTGACACATAAAACAAATAGTCAGAATATTCACATTTTTTGGAACTGAGATGTTTATTAATCCTTCTATCAAGATCCATTTTCATACCATATACATGTTTTTATAAATTTATTATGGATCTTATTGATACTTCAGGCCTTTTGGTCACTTTTTTTGCTTAAAACTAATTCAATTTAGTTAAAACAAAAAGTTTGCCCATGACATTTTGATAAAATGTCAGTTTGCCTTTATTTTTACACTAAACAGTTGAGTCTTTTTTATTTCATTTTGGGAGAGGTGTAATAGTTTCAGTCAATTGTTCATGCAAAGGCAGACCTTACACCTCACATAGTATGCATGTGTAGAGTGATTGCATTTTTAAGTATTTTTTGCCCTTTAGGACTCCCATATCTATCATTTTGTTTTAACAAAAGTACAAAAAGTACAAAACCAAGGCATGTCAAGGTGCTATAATCGTTTACTGTGACTGTTTAACTACGACATGTTGATAAAAATATGGGGGGTGGGGGGTGCAAATCTTGAACCCACTTAACCCTCAGTAAATGTGCAGTTGCGCCCCCTGATTGCACAGCCCCTTTTTCAGAGTATGCTACTGTCCACCGGAGGTCGCATTTTCGGCTGCAGACGCATGCTTTGAGAGTCTTCATGACTGAATGAAATCACACCAAGGCAACCCGGGGTGCTGAAATATAATTGGCTAAACTGCCATTGGGCTGGTTAAATGACCAAAACGAGGACAGACAGTCCGGGACGTAACGCACATTTTCAAAGCAGAATATCTGACTTCAGCATTGTTTTTCAGATAAATAAGAATGTTCTTAAATGACTTAAATCTCCGCAAACAGGATCTATTTATGCTTCAGAAGAGTCCAAAACCTACACACAGCACCTTTAAAATAAAATATAGAATCTGCAGTCCTGTTTTTTTATCCAGGCATTTAAAAATAACATATTTTATAGCAGTAATCCTAATGAAACCGTGATATTCAATATTCAATTAGGCCTGTCACGATACCTATTTTGTGTTGTACGATATATTGCACCAAAATATATAGCGATAAACGATATTATTGTCATTTTATTCCACTAATGATGCCAGAATGACAATATAATATCATCATAAAACAAGTACAATCTTCCATAGAACACGTAATATTTCATTCTTAAGAATATTTAATTAAGTTATATTCATTTTATCAATTTAATAATCAGGCATTGGAATCAGAATATGAAAATGCATATCTTAAATAAATAATAATAAATGTTAACAAAAAAGTACAAGGTAAAAAGTAACAGGCTGCGATTTCTGCTACCAGATCTATCTTTAGTTGTCAGACACCCACATGAAAATATACTCAGGTAATTTATAGTAAATACTATAATGTTTATATTTTAAACCATACCGACACCTCCAATAAAGATATAATATTGCTAGAATTGTTTTTTTTATTATGGGCAATATATATTGCATCATCAAAAATTATTGTGGTCATGTTTATGTGTTGTGCGATAAGTCGATATATTGGCCTATATCCAATGTTATCATCCCGTCAGAATCTTACACCAGTCCATTCCTAACCACACCTCAGCACATTTACTTTCAATTTGTGTCCAGACACACGACATTAATCGGGAGCTGTATGAGGAATGTATGTGATCTGCGTGTAATGCAGACGAGAGCCAATCAGATGGTCCGTCTGGTGTGCTTCTGCAGCTGTGCTCCCCATCAGCCCCTTATGGATGTGCCTGTCACCTGTAATTGGACTCTATTTAGCATTGTTTTCTCCTCCAAGAAGCACCAGGTGTCAAACATCTCAGTGCTTTGCTTTCTCTCGCCGTCTCACACTGTTGCCTTTTTCTGCTCATCTTCCTGCGTCCTGCGCAAATAAGCAGGAAAATAGATAACGGGGGGCATTGCGAAACAGAGCGTGTAATATTTTTGACTTCCGCTATTCAGGTCTTCCGCTATTATTAAGCTTTTCTTAATAATTCTCTTTTCTTTGTTTGGAGAACTGGTTCTTATTCAGAAACCAGAAAGTTATTCATTAGTTAATTGAAAGTAAAGCTAATTTTTTCAAAGCTGAATCAAGTGGGGTTTATTTATAAACTGATTTCGAGAGGATCACGTGCTTATGATTGAACACAGCTTGTACCGCATATTGCACCAATCAGACGAATCCTGACACACTAGAAATCACCAGAGCTTTCTACTCCAGTCATCTTTGTCTTGAAGAATCCCCCCTTCCACCCCAACTCCTCCCCTTCTCTGATAGGGCGGCACGGCGACCCAGTGGTTAGCACTGTTGCCTCACAGCAAGAACGCCGCTGGTTCGGCCTCTCCCTGAGCCAGTCGGCGTTTCTGTGTGGAGTTTGCATGTTACTGTGTGGGGTTTTCCCACAAACTTCAGCTCAATATTCTGTTTCTTAGCTTCTTTTTGCTAAAATGTAGTGAGTGTTAGTTAAAAATAAAAAGGAACTGAAAAGATATAGACATACTCCAACATTTATTCATATTCAAGTATTCAGAAATGAAATACTTGCTTTTCTCTAGAGTAGTGGTTCTCAAACTGTGGTACGCTGGCTTCCTTCTAGTGGTATGCAGAAGAATCGCTGAATAATAGGTATGTAACGATACGCGATATGAAACCGAAAATAGATCGTTAATAATTTGCATGGTTAATCTTGTTCTTTAAGGTTCAGTTTATAACAATTTTTTAAATGTTATTTGATAAAAAATATTGTTTTAAAAATCTTTTTTTTTTCCACCCCTCACGAATAAAAAAATGTGATACGAACCGAATCGTGGGTCAAAAATCGTGATACGAACCGAATTGTGGGTTTGGTGTATCATTACAGCCCTACTAAATAATAATAAAAAACTAAATAAATAGAATGAGCACACTTTTAACCCTTTGACGCATACGCTAACACTGGGCCTCATGTTTACGATTACACCGGTGTGCTTAGAATGTTTACTTCAGTGCGTCATCAGATGTTAAAAATCAATCTGCTTGGCCCAGAGCCAGAGGAAGAGGTGCGTGGCGCTTATGGAGCAGATACACACGCCCTAGAGAAGACCTACTGCAGACCAGTGCTGTTATGTTGGCATTTCAGTTACTGCAAACTCAGGAGTTTCCCCATGCTGCATCTTCGGTAAATAATTATTACAAACATGTTAAATGTGTTCTTAGAGGTAAAATATACTTGAAGTTGGTATCCATGTGCACAGACGGAGGAACCGCAAACCGTAGCCGAGTCTTGAAATATATCTGTATATATTCATATATGAAGAGTTTGGTTGCAAAACGCGATAAACGCCATTTTTTGACATTTGGATTATATTATTGGAAATCACTGTTCAGATGTACCTTAATATATGAGTGAATTGCTATATATATATATATATATATATATATATATATATATATATATATATATACATACACACACATAATATTATATTGTTATATTGCAAACACTGTAAAAAGAATTTGATTAAGTCATGACAACATATATTTATGTTTATCATAAGTTATTAAACTAAGTTACCAATGTCCCTAGCTTAATTTTTAGGTAATACAAAGTGTTTGAAATCAATTCAACATTCTTTCATTTTCTTTCAGCTTTGTCTCTATTTCAGAGGTCGCCACAGCGGAATGAACCGCCCACTATTCCAGCATATGTTTTGCACAGCAGATGTCCTTCCAGCCGCAACCCAGTACTAGGAAACATCCATACACCCTCATTCACACACACTCATACACTACAGCCAAACTTGAGTTGAGTAGGACATCAAACATCCTTAACAGAGCAGAGTTCAATGTCCCATAATGCAATTCACAACCGGAAATAAACAAAAACACAACTGTTGATTAACAGATATTTTAACACTGTACCTTCATAATAAACAAAAAATTTTAATAATTGTGTCCAAATCCATACACGAAATGACAGACCTCAGCTGAAAAGAATTGTAACCCGAACGTCATTAGGAAAACCAGTCCCATCTGAACAGGGCTATTGTCTCTATCATTTACATAGCAGAGGTCAAAAATGAACGTTGAAAAGCCATTGAAACTGGAGAGGGAGTTCAGAGTGATAATGCGGTCTATTGAGCGCAGGGAGAATGGATGTAAAAATCTGCTGAGCTGTATGAAAATGAACATGCTGGTATTCTCAGATCATTCATTTGATATCCACTACAGCGCAGAGCCGCGGTGAGACACTCACTTCACTTCTAAAGAGGACGATAAGAGACTGTTGATAGCCGACGCTCGGTTCCACTACATCAGTGCTTAAGCCTGTAGAAAAGACTGTTCACTGTGGATTGATACTTGGGTTTGGTACACTCATTTACATAAAGGAACACAGATCTAATAATGGAAGATACAAAGGGCAGAATGAACAAAAAAGGGGCTATGCTTTCCAATAATGAGCTGGACAAAAGTTATAAACAACAAAAATCTAGTTCCAAGAAAAAATCATTATTCATTCATTCATTTTCCTTTAGCTTAGTCCCTTATTTATCAGGGGTCGCCACAGCAGAATGAACCGCCAACTATTCCAGCATATGTTTTTGCAGTTGATGCCCATTTAATAAAGTTTGAAAATTGTAAATATAAAGAAAGTCTTTCAGACCAAAAAAAAATAATAATAAAATAAATCACATGTCCCCCTGTGTGACTTATTATTTGTACGCTGTATAATAATATAATAATTTTACGGAATTTTAGCGTTTTATTTTACGTTTTTTCATGTTATTCGGAATCCAGTTAAATATCGTACAAAACCCAAAACCCCAATCCTCTGGGACAAGACCAGAGGAACCCAGAAAAGGATCAGAAATGGAGAAGACCAAAGGAACCAGTAGAAGGATCAGAAATGGAGAAGACCAGAGGAGCCCAGAGAAGTATCAGAAATGGAGAAGACTAGAGGAGCCAGGAGAAGAATCAGAAGTGGAGAAGACCAGAGAAACCCAGAGAAAGATCAAAAGTGGAAAAGACCAGAGGAACCCAGAGAAGGATTGTAAATGATGAAGACCAGAGGAACCAAGAGAAGGATCGAAAATGGAGAAGACCAGAGGAACCCACAGAAGGAACAAAAGTGGAGAAGACCAGAGAAACCCAGAGAAGTATAGAAGGTGGAGAAGACCAGAGGAACCCAGAGAAGGATCGAAGGTGGAAAAGACCAGAGGAACCAAGAGAAGAATCGAAAGAAGAGAAGACCAGAGGAACCCACAGAAGGATCTGAAGTGGAGAAGACCAGAGGAACCAAGAGAAGGATCGAAAATGGAGAAGACCAGAGGAACCCAGAGAACGATCTGAAGTGGAGAAGACCAGAGGAACCCAGAGAAGGATCGAAAGTGGAGAAGACCAGAGGAACCCAGAGAAGGATCGGAAGTGGAGAAGACCAGAGGAACCCAGAGAAGGATCGGAAGTGGAGAAGACCAGAGGAACCCAGAGAAGGATCGGAAGTGGAAAAGACCAGATCAAGAAAGACCATTTAGATTTCAGACTATGAATGGATTGACAACAACTTGGAGTGTCAGATCATCCTACATTGCCTAGCAGAAATTCTTGCCAGTGTCAAAGATTAAATTGATCAATTACTTTCGTGGCTCAAATTCTTTCCCATGCCTCATCTGTTGTCAAGATAAATATATTCACACTGGTTCAGTTTTAAGGACACCTTAGCTGCTGAAAAAAAAAAAAATGTATATTATCAGTTTTTTTTTTTTTTTTACAGTGTACAATATTTCCACTTCTTTGTGACTTAAAGGCACACAAAGTTTCCCAAAGTCCACATTTAACTTTGCCTGATTGGCTAACATGACAAGAGTAATGCCGTGTTCAGACTGCATGATTTTCAAAGTAGTCATGTCACAGATGTGTTCACACTGCATGACTATTTGGGCTAGCGTTTTGCTGCTGCTTTGTTTACACCGCAAGATAGATCGGCGACAGGGAGTTTCACACTGCATGACTTCAAAATAGGAAGAATTGCAGACAACTTTGTCCAAACTACGTCTCACACCCAAAAACACGTAGTACATCTTTTGTTATTAACTACATAACGAGAAAGAAGCCTTTAATTGGGTAGAAAATGTACATATTTGCTCACCTGGCCTTGAAGGGAATTAGCAATTACTCCTCAACTTTTTTATTTTTTGACCAAATTGGGTTGTGATATTGCTCACATGACACGTCAAACAGACACGGGAGCTCCAACCAAATTTACACTCATTTTCCCTTCATTTCTTGGGTTCGAATAAACTGAAAATGAGCTTTTACCTTCTCCTCAACCTCCCGCTGGCCTGCAGGTACACACACTAGTGAATGCTGCTCTCTCATTGGCTGTAGGCGATCCCTGATGTTATTTCCAGTCAAAACACATTTCACACGGCATGATTTGAATTGCTGACAGCTCCAGATATTCAGCACGCCAAATATCTCCCGGGCATCGGCGACTCATCATTGATTCTCTCAGATCGCGTCTTCGATAGTTCATATTATGTGATTGTCACTCACGTAAACGAGCAGCGATTTGCCTGTGATTTCAGGCATTTGTCGGCGATTTCTCAAAACCTGTCGACGAGTCAAAATCGGGGCTAAAAACATGCAGTCTGAACTCAGCATTACAGACCAATCAACCTCAACATGAGTGATCAATAAAGTCAAGAGGGCCATTAAAATGAGTGACTGACTGAAGATTAATATTTACTCTATTTTAACACCAACTATTGTCTGATCATCATCAAATTTGGTACATCTCATCATAGTCATGCTATAGAGATATTCACCAAGTTTTGTTACAATTGATTATAGCATTCTAGAGTTATTGCCCTTTAAAAAACAGCATGAGCTTAAAACAGTAAATATAAAGACATTCTTAAAGACAAAAATACAATTCCCCTCCAAAAAATACAATATTTCTCAAGCCTATGTGACTTAAATTAATAAATGACAAGTTATTTTCCCAAAGTCTACATTTAACCTTGCCTGAAATCTGATTGGCTGACATGACAAAAGTAACAGACCAATCAACCTCAACAGAAGTGATCAATAAAGTCAAGAGGGAAATTAAAATGAGTGACTGACTGAAGTTAATGCTTTCTCTATAATAACACCAGCTATTGTCTGATCATCATCAAATTTGGTACATCTCATCATAGTCATGCTACACAAATATTCACCAAGTTTTGTTACAATTGATTATAGCATTCTAGAGTTATTGCCCTTTAAATAAAACTGTATGAGCTTGAAACGGTAAATATAAAGACATTCTTATAGAATAAAATACAATCCCCCCCAAAAATACAATATTTTTTAAGCCTCTGTGAAATTAATAAATGACAAGTTATTTTCCCAAAGTCCACATTTAACCTTGCCTGAAATCTGATTGGCTGACATGACAAAAGTAACAGTCCAATCAACCTCAACCCGAGTGATCAATAAAGTGAGGAGGACCAATAAAGTGACTGACTGAAGAAAACAAGACACAGAAGACTGCAGATGTGTAAAGTGAGGAAAGAAGGATGAGAGAAAGAGACAGCAGGATGAACGGTAGATGCGTTTAAACCAGATAAAAATACAGTCAGACAGAAATAGATTGATGCAAAGCCAGAGGAAACGGGGGAAAAACTCAACCAGCAGAAAAAAAAGAGCTGCTGTTCTGGATGGTTGCTATGCAGTTGCTAAGGTGTTCAGAGTTGTTGCTAACTTTATAACAACCAAAGTAAATCCGACTGAGTTCATTCTACATGCAGGTTAAGTGAATCCAATGCAATGTCAGAGCCGATCAATAGCTTTCCAGCTAAATATTCTGTTTCCCTCTGAAATACACCACATTATAGAGGATAAATGCCTGGGGAATGCCTGATGTGATTATGGTATTGCAGTTCTTGCCAGAGTTCAGCTGACAAAACACAAAACCTATAGAAAAACAACTAGGGAAAAAGCTTGTTAAGCAATTTTTGCAGAAATATTGACTTTGGCTGTTTCTCTTGCAATGGGATTGAACTTAAAAATGAATTACCAATAGAGGGGAATGAAATTGCTTGGCAACCGAATGCAAGAACAGTAATATGGATCTGTCTAAATATGATCAAACAAGAAAAAACAAAGCAACCAGGTCAATGGCTGATTGTTAAGGTCTTTGCACACTGAAGTCCGAAATTTTTGTATGTGTTTTTTTATTTATTTATTTATGTGCGAAGATTTTGTCAGGTACACAAACTTTGAGTCTAATGCGTATTAATTAATTCATTAAACAAAACAAAAAACACAAAGCATTTGAGAGTCAATTCAAGCAGTGATACTTTGTTCTCCTCTCTTCTCCAAAGTATAGGCTGCATAGTGTTTATCCAATACTGCATTGAGAGGAAGAAGAGTTCTCGTAATCAAAGAGCTGCGTTGGATTATCCCCAAAAGCAAGTTTATTTCAGGAAATCAGTGGAATTTTGATACATTGCATGTGATACTTGACACATTTACGTACGTAAACAAATCCTGAGACTGGCAGTACCATAGACATTATAATAGATGGTGGCTGCGTTGACATGTCGAAGGAATGAAACGAAAGTGGACCATGCTTTCTATTATAATGTCTATGGGCAGTACGTCATGTATGGACACACACACACACTAAACAGCAGCAGGGGAGGTGTGCGCCAGTCACTGAATCCAGTTCTCAACAGTCTGCCACATTCTAGTCCCTCCCACACAGTGATACCAGTAAATATACCGAAAATTTGAGACAGTCCTCGCTGCAGCCCGCAGCTTGATGACGTAGTTGACCAGGTCCACTACGTAGTTGACGATTGCCTATACCTCCCCCTACCCTAAACCCAATCGTCATAGTAGCATGGGCATTACCTTAGTGGGTGGTACAAGTTTCACTACATAGTTGACGATCGCATACACCTTCTCTACCCTAAACCCAACCATCACAGTCGCATGGGCATTACCTTAGTAGGCGGTACAAAGTTCACTTCGCAATTGACGATCGCCTACACCTCACCCTACCCCAGGGGTGTCCACACTCAGTCTTGGAGGGCCAGTGTCCTGCAAAGTTTAATTCCAACCCCAATCAGACACACCTGGGGTAGCTAATCAAGCTCTTACTAGGCTTTCTAGAAACATCCTTGCAGGTATGTTGAGGCAAGTTGGAGCTAAAGTCAGCAGGATATTGGCCCTCCAAGACCGAGTTTGGACACCCCTGCCCTACCCTAAACTCAACCGTCACAGTAGCATGGGCATTACCTTGGTGGGTCGTAAAAGGTCCACTACTTAGTTGACGATCACCTACACCCCCCCCCTACCCTAAACCCAACCATCACAGTAGCATGGGCATTCCATTAGTGAGCGGTATAAGGTTCACTATGTAGTTGACGATCGCCTACACCTCTCTCTTCCCTAAACCCAACTGTCACAGTAGTATGGGCATTACCTTGTGGGTCGTAAAAGGTCCACAACGTACGTAGTTGACGATCACCTACACCTCCCCCTACCCTAAACCCAACCATCACAGTAGCATGGGCATTACCTTAGTAAGCGGTACAAGGTTCACTTCATAGTTGACGATCACCTACACCTCCCCCTACCCTAAACCCAACCGTCACAGTAGCATGGGCGCTACCTTAGTAGGCAGTACAAGGTCCACTACGTAGTTGATAATCGCCTACACCTACCCTAAACCCAACCATCAAAGTGGCATGGGCGTTACCTTAGTGGGTGGTACAAGGTCTGCAACACAGTTGACAATTGCCTACATCATCAAGCTGCGGGCTGCAGTGAGGAAATCTTGGAAAATTTCCAAAATGACTTTCGGAATAACTGTCAAAAAGTGCTGTTCACATAGGCAAGGACGTTCCGGAATTTTTCCAGGAAAAGACCATTCACACATCCATTCCAAAATACCAGTAAATTCTGACATCATTAGCCAGAAATGAGCTCTAAATGTGCTTTTGTTGATGGTTTCACTTTTAGTTGAAGGTTTAGCATTAATGCAGCTGCTTTGTCCCAGAGACAAGCAAAGGCAGAAGTGCGAACCGCAGCTAAATGTTTAATTCTGTGGATTTTTAATGAGTATTGTGAACAACCTTCGGTATTTACTGGTAATGTCACAACTTCTCTTTCCGGAAAATTCCAGAATGAATTTACCGGTATTTTCAAAAAGGGCTTGTTCACACATGATCCAGAATATTGCCGGTAATTTTCCAGAAAGGCCTGTGTGTGTAAAAGGGCCTACTGTCTAATTTATGCACTGTGTTTGTCGTAAAATTATTTGTAGCTCAAATTATGGCTTTCGGTATTTTGCCTTTCGCTTGTATGGTGGCTCTGAACTGTCAAAACACTCGGAAGCGGAAACTGTCAAAACACTGAGAAGTGGTTTTTCGAATGCAAAATTATTATTTATCTATTTATTTATTTATTGCCACATCAGCAACTTATAACTATTTCATGACAAAATGGATAAACATAAAATATTACATGCTAAAAACAAATTCGCATTCCAATAAAAAAATACTGCAAATTACTGCAAAAAATCACTCTCAGATCCTCCAGAATAAAGCATCCAGAAATCTCCTTCAGCGGAAAGTAGAGCACAGCGATCTGATGCTGCTTAATATAACAGGAGGCCAAACACAAGGTCAGTCTCTCGCCGTGTTATTTCATCAGTCACTTCGTTCGCTGATGAATAATGGGGTATTTTTGGAGAAGGAAGTGTGAGGGCGGAATAATTTTTACATCTATCTGGAAACTGGAAGCAGAAAAATCATCAGCTGGTTCTCTTATGCCTTTAGGCCAGCAAGAAACCACCTACAGTGGCAAAGCTTAATCTGCACACACACATATTTGTACAGCTATCTTTATGGGGACCTCACATAGACATAATGATGTTTCTACTGTACATACTGGATATTTTATTACTCTACCCCTAAACCAACCCTCACAGGAAACAATCTGCATTTTTTTATTATTTTTAATTAAACTAAAACAAATGATTCATTGGATTTACTACTTGATATGGGCTGAAATTAAACAAATAAATCAAATTTGGTAATGTTAAATTTAATTTGTTTGTGGAGATGCTCCGCATTTTTGGTGCCGATCACCGATTACAGATCACCAAGATCATGATCTGCCGATTACTGCCGATCACACAATGGCAGGGGAATGTGAATCATTTATCTATAAGCAGAGTTTGCACCAACACAGTTTTACATGTGTTACTAGTAACAACAGAATAGTCACTATTACAATAATAAATAAAAACTACAGGGAGTACCTGTAAACTACCCTTTCCTTTGGCAAAATGGGTTAAAAGAAGGACTTGACAGGCTCCGAAAAGTCAGAAATAGTGAGATATCTTGCAGAGGGATGCAGCACTCTTAAAACTGCCAAGCTTCTGAAGCGTGATCATTGAACAATCAAGTGTTTCATTCAAAATAGTCAACAGGGTCGCAAGAAGCGTGTGGAAAAACCAAAATAACTGCCCATGAACTGAGAAAAGTCAAGTGTGCAGCTGCCAAGATGCCACTTGCCACCAGTTTTGCCATATTTCAGAGCTGCAACATCACTGGAGTGCCCAAAAGCACAAGGTGTGCAATACTCAGAGACACGGCCAAGGTAAGAAAGGCTGAAAAACCACCACCACTGAACAAGACACACAAGCTGAAACGTCAAGACTGGGCCAAGAAATATCTCAAGACTGATTTTTCTAAGGTTTTCTGGACTGATGAAATGAGAGTGAGTCTTGATGGGCCAGATGGATGGGCCCGTGGCTGGATCGGTAAAGGGCAGAGAGCTCCAGTCCAGAAATGTCAACAGACGCACCCGAGGCTTGAACCAGAGACCTTTTTGCTGTGAGGCGATCATGCTTCCCGCTGTGCCACCGTGACACCCAGTTATGACTTTATTTGCCTGAGTTGTACATACAAATGTGCAATTTTAAGTTCAGAAGTCAAAACTGAGAAATAAAAACTCAGTTCTTATAATAAAAAGAGTTGAAGAATTGTGAGACAGTAAGTAAAAGTGACAAGAAAAAAAAATAATCCAGCGCATGAATCTCATCAACTATAACTCTCTCTTTCTGAGTGTCTGTAATGGCGGGATGAAGGAATGCAGATTTGCTTTAACGCCACAACTTCTTGGCATTGTTTTTTTCAGCAAACTGTGTCAAAGTAGCAAACTATAAATATGAAGACATAATCTCATTCTCTGGCTTCATGTTATAAAGACGGAGACCCTTATTTCCCCTCATAATCCTCTTAAATGCTCTTCTGACTTTGGGTGTGAAATCCTCCGCTGACTGACCTGTGTGAATACAGCACTTTAATGTAAATCCTTTGCTTTATCCGTAACCCCAACACACTCAGCGCTCAATCCTCATAAAACATGTACAAGTCACATTTCATCCTATAAATATGTGTGCGGTTATAATCCTTTCCTGAAAATAACGGAGAACTCCAATACTTCTGTAGTTTATAATTAAAATAAAATAAAATAAATTAAAATTACATTGAAAATTTCAAATAAAAATAAAATAAATAAACTACAAAATACAATTTAAATGTAAAATGAAAAAAATTAAATAAAAATATATAAAAAATAAAAATCAAATACAATAAAATTTAATAAAATTTAACAGTGAAATAAATAAATAAATAAATACAATTAAATTAAATTAAAATATAAAATAAAATAAGATTACATTGAAAAACTTAAATAAAAAAACAATAAAATAAAATAAAATTTAAATGTAAAATAAAATAAAAGAATTAAATTTAAAATTATCCATAAAAATAGCAAATTTAATTAAATACAATTAAATTAAAATGTAAAATAAAATGAAAAATAAATACAATTAAATTAAATTTAAAGGTAAAATAAATAAGTAAATAAAAATTTAAAAAGTAATTAAATTAAAATATAAAATAAAATAACATTACATTAAAACATTTAAATAATAAAATAATAAAATAAAATGCATAATTAAATTAATTTATATTCATATTATTGAATTATTTTCAGTTTAAGCAACCTTTCATGAACTCAGTTTTAGCCAACTCAATAACTATTGTTCAAATTGGTTAAGAAAAGCCTGTACTGCTTTCTACCACATTGCGTTATGCTGCGTTCACACCAGACGCGGCAAGTGCGAGTGATTTACGTTACGTCAATGCAAAGATGCAAATAGACATCATGCTGCACGATACGAATGAGGCGTCGCGAATGACGCTATTCGCGTGAATGAATCGGCGCGAGGTAAGCGTTTTGCGCGATTGACGCGAGTATCTCGTGTTTTCGCATACATCGCTCGAAAATGATGGTGTGTTCACACAAGACGTGGCAAGCGTGGATAAATCATACTATTCGCACGTAAATAGACGCGTGAACATTTTCAGTTTACACGCTTCATTTGCGCGTCAAATTCATTTCACAACAGATGTGGATTTGCGTGATGGCCAGGGCTTCTGTCTGCCCAATGACTAGGGCCAGACGGAATCTGCGGATATTTTTTGCTATTTCTGCGGAGTATTTTGTTAAAAATCTGCAAATTTATGCAGAATATTTTTTTTGTTTTATTTATTTATTTATTTTTTAATGTTTGATTTTTGTCATAACTAAAACCTTAATATATGAAATAAAAAGTAATCCGCGAATCCAGGTAGCTCCACTATATTTGGTAAACAAAGCAAGCCTTTCATATAAAATATGAAAGTATTTACTTCTACAGAAAATACTAAAGAAAATATTACTTTACAAACTGTATTGTAAATAAATCATATGAATATTTTCATTATTATTATTTCATCAATATTATTACTGAAATTTATTTGAAATAAATAAATATAAATTTACACACATTTACACCAGTAAATAAACAGAATAAATGATGGGCTAAAAATCGGAGGAAATCTGCAGAATTCTGCGCGCACAGATTCCGTGTGGGCCTACCGATGACTCTAGCTTCGTTACTAAACGGCTAACATGGATTTTATAGAGAGAATAGCTGTGTTTATGTGCTTTGTGAAGGCTGTAAAACATCATCGATTCGTTTGAAGCCGTATCTGAGTCCACTAGATCCTTTCAGAGGTGTACAGAGCTCTTAAAGAGTTAAAGAGTTCATAAACTCCTCCAGAAACTATACCTGAATGATGGAAGCTTTTAGCGGTGCTTCTGACTGAGCCGAGCCCAGTTTGATGAACTGTTGTCAGTGTGGGCAGGAGGATTTTCCCCTGGGACATTAGCTGCGTCCCAAATGACACACTATACATTATGCACTTATGTACTTATGCACTTACACTCTCAATTCAAAGTATATGTATGTAGTGCTGTCCCAAATGGAACACTAATTACTTTTTTTATTAAGCAGGAAGTTCAAACCGTTTCCCTGATGATGTTTGACGGTTGCCAAATCAGTGAAATAAATGACCAAAGTACCAAATAATACCTGCATGAGTATAACCGCATTCACCATCGAGAGGCGCTATAATCACTCTCGTAGGAGAATTTAGCTTTCACAATGCAACATAAATAAAGTTATCCAACATGTGCGCCCGATAGCTCCGCCCCTTCCGCTATGTGCATAAGTTGCGTAGTGTCCATCATTACACACTTCATATTACCGGCTGAATGAGTGCATCATTCCGGTAATTAGTGCACTTATAATTTGTAGAGTTTTCAGTGTGAACGCACTACTTACACTATTTATACTATAAAATGGCATAGAATAGTGTATAAGGATGCGTTTTGGGATGCACCTACTAACAACAGGCGCTACGTCATAATCACACCCCCACAAGAACAAACTCCTGATTGGTTAACACATTGTGAATGTTGAGCGATTCGCGCAAAAACATGCAATATGCACGTCAAACACGCAATACGATCAAGTCGCGTCGCTTCATTCGCGTGAATCGCACCATTGGTGACACCTCATTCGAGCGTATCGCGCCATAGGATGTCTATTCGTGTCTTTGCATTGACATAAAACGTAAATAACTCGCGATTGACGCTTCTTCCACGTCTGGTGTGAACACAGCATCAGACTTCAATGCCAAAAACACAAGACAGTACCCAAACAAACACAGCAGATTCCCATAAACCTCCTATTCTCTTAAGTTCTCTAACAGGTTACAAATCAAATCATTCATTCATTTTCCTTCAGCTTAGTCTCTGATATATCAGAGGTCGCCACAGTGCAATGAACCGCCAACTATTCTGGCATATGTTTCATGCAGCGGATGCCCTTCCAGCCACAACCAAGTACTAGCAAACACCCATTCACACTCATACACTACGGCCAATTTACTTTACCCAATTCACCTATAGCGCATGCGATTAGACTGTGGGGGAAACCGGAGCACCCGGAGGAAACCCACGCCAACACGGGGAGAACATGCAAACTCCACACAGAAATGCCAACTGGCTTAGCTGGGACTCAAACCAGCAACCGTCTTGCTGTGAGGCGACAGTACTAACCACTGAGCCACCGTGCCACCCCACAAATCAAATCCTATCACAGAAAACAACAGATCCAAAACAAACCAGCAACAAAACCATAATGAAACTCATCCGTCGCTGAAATACGATTGACTCCCGAAATAAGCCAACCCAACGTAAAATGAGAATTACAAAACGAATGCGGTTTTTGTCCCAGGAGAAACGTCTAACAGGAAAACGAGAGGCTTCAGTGTTATTGGAGGTTTCTGGACGGCTGCCCGTGAGGGTCACACACACACACACAAACCCACAGAAAAATAATACAATCACCCCAATGAAGAACAATGAGGCTGTGTATGAGAAGGCAAGTGATGCTCGTGCTGTTTCACTTCCAACGGCCTATGAAAAGTCTCCTGTGAGGACAGATTTAAATTGCTTTCTGTGTGTACAGTTGAAGTCAGAACTGAGAGTTTTGTTTTCTTTTTCAAGGATTTCCCAAATGATAATTAACAGATTGAGGAATTTTTCAAAGTATTTCCTATACTATTTTTTCTTCTGGAGAAAGTCTTATTTGATTTATTTCAGCAAGAATAAAAGCAGTTCTTAATTTTTTTAGAAGCATTTTAAAGGGTCACGAAACACCAAAACACATGTTTTAAGCTGTTGACAGTCATATATGTGTCCCGCGCTGCTATAAACACTATAAGGACACATATATTTCACTAAAGAGTAAAAATTGGTTGTTTTCGTGTTATATCGAGCAAACTTGTTCTTCCGGTTTGAAACAAATTTTTTAAGCTGCGTCACGCCGATGAACCACAGCCTCCCAGACACTGTTCAGAGAGGTGTACTGTTTTCCCT
>CAIGQQ010037999.1:2790726-2802581 GCA_903798035.1 Danio albolineatus | reverse complement strand
TGTTGACTATTTTGAATGAAACGCTTGATTGTTGGATGATCACGCTTTAGAAGCTTGGCAGTTTTAAGAGTGCTGCATCCCTCTGCAAGTTATCTCACTATTTTTGACTTTTCGCAGCCTGTCAAGTCCTTCTTTTGACCCATTTTGCCAAAGCAATGGAAGTTGCCTAATAATTCTGCACACCTGATATAGGGTGTTGATGTCATTACACCACACCCCTTCTCATTACAGAGATGCACATCACCTAATATGCTTCATTGGTAGTAGGCTTTCCAGCCTATACAGCCTGGAGTAAGACAACATGCATAGAGAGGATGATGTGGTCAAAATACTAATTTGCCTAATAATTCTGCACTCGCTGTATGGTAACGCTTTAGTTCAAGTAACAACTTACACCATTTACTATTGGCCTATTACCTGCGTATTATTAAGATATTGACTGTTTATTAGAACCTAAAAGTATGATCTTATTTTACATCCCTAATCTGACCTGATACCTAAACCTGATTACTACCTTAATAACCTATGCGGCAGGTCGCCGGTACAATCCCTGCTCGGAACGGGTTGGGTGATGTAGGACCGGCGGGGTTACATTGGCATAATGTAGTTATTTATTTAGTTTAGTTGCAGCAGTTTCAGAAGCGCAGTGTTGAGAAGCCGTGACGATTAATTAACCATGACGAATTAAATCGCAGTTAATAGTGAAATTGGTTTATCGTTGCATCACTATTAATCACTAGAGATATATTTGAAATAGAATAAATATTGCACAAGAAGACTACTAATTTTGTCCTCAACTGTATATAATATTTATATCTACATATTTAAAATAATACAATAAGGTGGGCATAACATATAAACCACCTTCAGCTCACTGGAGCGTGAATGCACTGATGAACGCAGTACTTTAGTCATCCTGTGCTACTAATGTCCTCCAAACACAAACACGCATCCCCGTTGACTTGCTTTCATGCACTGCTGTCATCATATCTGCAGCATCCTGAAGCTCTGAGCAAACATCTTCATAATGAGGCCCCAACAAAGCTGAAGACAGAACGCTGTCCCGGACTCTTGACATCAGTTCATTAGTGCCCACGTATAATGAGCTGAATTCATAATGGTTAAAAGCAGGAGTCTGCGATGCATGATTCCCATCACAACAGAGTCCTGCTGCAAAGCTGCTGGACGACGGCAGTTCAGGACGCCTCAATGAGCCTTATTACGGCCTGTTAAAACTGTCATGTTTGTACTGCTCTTGCGACCAATCAGAGCCTCTTGAGGGCGGGCTTTTGGGGGAACTAGGAAATATGACAGTCGATTTCATGTTAGCTGTGTAGCTGTAAATAATCATATATATGAAAAAATAATGTGATTTTTAACAAACGAAGCATGAGCACACATTGCTTAGCACCCCATTAACACAATCAAGCTTTAAAAATACACTCTGGACCACCCCTTTAATGCATTCAGTTTAAAACTGCACAATTTAGAGCCCTGCATTTGAGCTGAGCCCGTCGAGGCCCGACATTTTTGTGCCCCTTGGGCCAGGCTTTGGGCCAATTATGGCTGGGCCATAGCTAGCGCGCATATCGGGCTTGGGGCCTGCTTCATGAAAAACATCAAAAAAAGTTTAATGACATCTGATGCGTGCAGGATTTTATTCCAAGGTATGTACACATCCAGCACCGCCTCGCCCCCTTCCCCCCCATCATCTCAGGAAACACAGATGCTTACTGTTAAGGCTACGTTATTTAAGGGCATTTATTATGACATAATTTGTTTCCTTTTTTATATATTTCTTTGAAACATCAATGCAATAAAAGCACATCAGCACCCAGGAAAAATCAGACGCTCAAGACGTAACCTTTAAAATTATGGCATATTTTAAAAAATGCAAATATATGTCGGAAGATTGCGATATGCTACAACCGTGAAGCATTAATTAAATCCTTACTTTCCACTGACCGAAAATCATCCACCCGCACAGTTGAGTAGTAGACGGGCACAAATAAAAAATATAATTAGTGTATTTTTCTTGGAAAAAATATATATTTAAAATGAATTTCGTATAGTTTTTCTCATAGTTTAAATATTGTTGTTGGTCAGTTATCTTCTAAATAAAATAAAAAGAATGAATAACATCTGAGGTGAAGAGCTTAAATCCATCCATCCATCACTTTAGCCATCTATTCATCATTCCATTCATCATTTTTTACACCCACATAAGCTCCATTTTATCCATCCATCCATCACTTTATCCATCTATTCATCGTTCTATTTATCATTTGAATCCACCCATATATCCTCCATTTTATCCATCCATCCATCCATCCCTTTATCCATCTATTAATCATTCCATTCATCATTTTAATCCACCCATATATATTCTCCATTTTATCCATCCATCCATCCCTTTATCCATCTCATAATCATTGCATTTATCATTTTTATCCACCCATATATGCTCAATTTTTATCCATCCATCCATCACTTTAGCACTTTAACCATCAATCACTTTATCCATGCATTCATCCTTTCGCCTAAATGAAATGTTATTCACCTATCCATCATTATCCATACATTCATTCCTCCATCAATCATTTTTCCATCCATCAATCACTTTGTCCGTTTGACATTTAATTTATTTACATTTCATCCATCAATTTATCCACACATCCATCCATCAGGCTATCACTTTATCAATCCATCCATCCATATCCATCCATTCCATATCAATCTATCTATCCCAATACATACCCATCCATCCATATCCACATATCCATCCATTTGTCCATCAAGCTATCACTTTATCGATCCATCCATCCATATCCATCCCAATCCATATCCATCCATCCCAATCAATATCCACATCCATCCATATCAGTCTATCTATCCCAATACATCTCAATCCATATACATCTACCTCAATCCAGATCCAATCTACACATCATTCACTTAAAGGGCTAAAATAAGTTGTAAATAAAGTATTTTGTGTCACCAGACTGTTTCTGTGAAGTCTCAGGCCAAAACACCTATCAGATCATTGAACATACCCTGTTGACATTGCCTTAAAATAAAAATGAGCTGGTCTTCTCCACCTCCCCGTAAAGAGCAAAATCACAGACAGAACTCAGACATGACGAAGCAGAGACCCAGTCACAAATACCACAATAAGATGAAGGAGCCACGCACAAACGCAGTTACAACATTCATGCGCACGTTTAATCTGTTTTTTAATACGTTTTTCTTCTAGTACAGTGGTTCTCAAACTTTTTTCACCAAGTACCACCTCAGAAAAAAATTGTCTCTCCAAGTACCACCATAATAACCGGTATTGATATACAATAGCATAGTAGGCCTATATAAGCAGCCACAGCCCTGCACAGTTCAAAAACAAGGCTGATTAATTACTATCAGGGCTGGACATCAACTTTTTTTATCACTAGCCACTGTGGCTAATAGATTTCCAACATTACTAGCCACTCGCCATTTTCACTAGCCACAGTTTTGTTGTTTTTGTTTTATATGCATAAATTTGAGTTTGACATGCGAAAATTACTTGATTTAGACTTTGAACTGAATATATATATATATTGTCATGTATCTAAAACTATGCACAGAAGTCTTTCCTGGCTAAAAGTCCCAGATCACCAGTTAACTACACATAAATGGGGATGGGGAAAAAATATAACTAAACCATATTAACCAAAAAAATGTAAGCAAAAGAAAGCAGGTGAAAAACATTATGTGTGTGACAATGAAAGGATTATCATGCGCACACAGGTAACGTTAGGCCCATAATCTATTCAAAGATTGGTTTGAATTGAAAGCGGAAACCGCTGCTTACAAATATATATATATTTTTAAAAACGTCTTAAGCTCTTGAAAGTAGCACTGTGGGTGCACGAGCATCACTTTTTGTCCATTTCATTTGAAAGAGAACCGATCGCAGGAGTTGCGTTTCGAGGCACGGAAGGTCGTTTCGCGCCAGGAAAAAGCAGCGCGACGTTTTCTAAACAGTCGTGAAGTTCTCGTTTTCAACTGTTTTCAAGCAGACTCGGGTACGGTTCGCGGTTCCTCCGTTTGTGCACACAGAGACTAACTTTAATTATATTCTACCTCTAAGCTTTAAGCATGGCAAAGTTACTTGAGTCTATGTTCTGTGTCTCGCGCCATTTGAATCACATCCAAATTAAATAGCTTAAATCTGAGGTAACAAACTAAACCGAAAGCCACGCTGCTTTACAAAACAAATAACTTTATATATTAAAAACACGCATTATTTTACACAACTACGAGCACACATTTAACACATTTGTAATAATTATTTTACCAATGATGCAGCATGGGGAAATTCCTGAGTGCAGTATCTAAAATGGCAACACAACAGCACCGGTCTGCTACGCAAGCGCCATGCGCATCTGCTCCGCGCGCATCTGCTTCTCAAGCTCCGCGCACATTTTCCTCTGGCTTTGCGCTAAGCAGATTGATTTTTTTATCTGATGACGCGATGCACTAAAGTTAACATTCTAAGCACACCGGTTAGGGTTAGGAATCGTACGCTTGTCGTTCAGGGAACAGCCAATGCTGTCTGATCACATCAGTGTTACCATACTTGTCAAAGGGTTAAAAGTGTGTTCATTTAATTTTATTATTCAGCGATTCTTCCGCGTACCACTGGAAGGAAGCCCACGTACCACTAGTGGTACGCGTACCACAGTTTGAGCACCACTGTTCTAGATAGATCAATAAGTTACTGTAGAAAATAATCCGTACACAAAGCAAGACTCCTGTTGTGTGATTGAAGCATCCTTGTTTATAGTTGTGTTGACTATGCAGCTGTGCTGATTGCAGTGGTTATGAACTATGTAACGCAACAAGTATAGTTCAAAATTCTATAAAAAAATTTAAAATAAATAAAAAAAAACACACAAAGAGTCCAGATATTTTAATCGGAGTTTCTTTGCAAATCCTGTCTTGTGGATATGATTGCATGCATTAATACTGAGACATGATAATACATTCCTGTCAGTGACTATCGCAGCCATTTGGTTGATAATTATTGTCAGGAAATTTAAAATTGAGACTTGCTCTGTATATATCACTCTAATATAAAATATACCACCACACATTTCTGTTCAAACAGTTTCCAAAAGTTCGATTTGCATGATCGGTGCCCTTTAACAGAGGTTTCCTTCAGATTGCACTGCTGTATTCTGTTTGCTCCCTGATATGAAATCCAGGAGCTGAACAGTCAACTCTGAATGCTGCACAACCTCATAGTTGCACCGCACGGCTCTACAAGTTGTCTTTTTTTTTTTTTTGGCTGTAAAATGCCTCCGATTCATGCTGGGAGCAGAGACGAGCAAACCCGCAGCGCTGTGCTCGATAGCAGGTGTCAGCACTCGACGGTAATTACATCAGCGTCAGTCACTCTCAGCAATCACACACACACAACGCAGACCCGTCCAAATGTCACTCATGTGTGATGAAAACACGAGCACAAACACCGGCGCTGATCTGAGGCTCCGCTGTCAAATCACACAGAGAATCAATATGTGTGCGGATTCACGTGTGTTTTCAGAGAGCTGATCTGAGGTCTGCATGGAGAACAGAGCTTTACCTACAGTATATGCACAGATGGAAACAAGAGATTTTTCAGCCATTTGAGAATAGTCAATGTCAAAGAAAATTTAAGCTGCAAGCAGCAATGAAAGGGACTGTGCGCATGGGCTTACTGCCGCCCGGGGGTCTTAAAGGGCCATGAAACACCAAAACACATGTGTTGAGCTGTTGACAGTCATATATGTGTCCCACGCTGCTATAAACACTATTAGGACACATATCATTGACTAAAAAGTGAAAATTGGTTGTTTTTGCGTTATTTCGAGCAAATTCGGTCTTCCGGTTTGAAACGAATTTTTGAGGCTGCGTCACGCCGATGAGATCCTTGCGTATATTCCAGCGTGGAGAGTGGACGCCTGTCCCGGCCAGAACGTTCTGACGTCTCTGAGTGTTCGGCATTAATTCATGAGATAGACTTGATTCAAACCAACCAGCGCGCTCTATTGTGTACGCGGCGCAGCTTCATTAATATTCATGATCGCTTCGAAGATTGTACCTTACAGCAGTTGGGGAAGACGCATCAAGCGCGAGTGATTTACATGCTAAGTCAATGCAAAGGCACGAATAGGCATCCTGGAACGCGATACGCGCGAATGGCGCCGCGCGTTTGACACGCTTAACGCCGCAATTCGCGCAAATCGCTTCAGTTTGAAAATTAAATGAAAATGAGCTTCAGCGGACGTTCGCGCCGCGTTAACCAATCAGGAGCTTGCTCTTGTGGGGGTGTGATTATGACGTAGCGCCTGTTGTTGGTGTCCTGAGGGAAAACTCGGCTCAGTCAGAAGCACCGCTGAAAGCTTCCATCATCCAGGTAGTTTCTGGAGGAGTTTATGAGCTCACAGAGCTCCGTGCACCTCTGAAATAATCTAGTTGACTCAGATACGGCTCCAAACGAATCGAAGCCATTTATCAGCCTTATAAAGCACATAAACACAGTTATTCTCTCTATAAAACACCTGTTAGCCATTTAGCAATAAAGCTACAGTCACCAAGCCATAGACAGAATCACGCCAAACACTGCCCATCACGCGAATCCGAAAATAAAGAGAAAGTGCCGTTAAAGTCAACAAATTAATAATTTGGCAAATAATTCGATTACTGATGTCCATGTAAACACAGTCTGTGTGAAAATGAGCGCGTGCACAAATGGAAACTCCCATTTTTATGCAAAACCTTCCCTCTTTCCCCTTCCCCGACACTCCTACCTAAACAGAGCTGGACACGCCCACTTTACTGAGCTTTTCCAAACTAGAGGTGTGAAAACACCACGCTGAGACTGGGGGGTTTCGTGGCCCTTTAAGCCCCGGTCAGATCACACGATTTTTATTGTCGGTTACGAAAGTCACCATGTCAGATTATGCGATTTTTTTCTTGATAAAATCTTGACTCGTCATAGGTAACATGTGCCAGACTACACGATCCTCTACGATCAGTGACGTCTTACGACCGTGACGTCTACGCCGAACATTATTTCCCAAAGCAGTGTTGCTATCATAACATTTCTTATTCAATTTTTTAAAATCTTATTTCAATCTCAATAAACACTGATGCTGGCTGACAACTAAAAAGAAATGGAGAGTGTAACGTCTGACAGCATCACATTCATTAAGCTGAGCTCCACACTAACATTATTATCGTTAATCTGCTGCTCATGACACCAGATTCAGGAATGAATGCTTGAATTGTCTTTCTTATTCTTTTTATGTTAAACGAATACTGTATATATCAGGGATCACCAAACTTGTTCCTGGAGGTCCGGTGTCCTGCAGATTTTAGCTCCAACCCTAATCAAACACACCTGCACAAGCTAATAAAGGTCTCACTAGGTGTACTTGAAACATTCAGGCAAGTGTTTTGAGACAAGCTGGAGCTAAACCCTGCAGGACACCGGACCTCCAGGACCGAGATTGGTGATCCCTGGTATATATTTATACTAGACACATTAGACACTGGTTTTAAGGTTTACCGCGGTTTTGAAAAGTCAAGGTTTTAAGACTGTTAAAATTTTCTGTTATACCGTTCCTAAGGTATTTGTAATTTTTTTCCGACTATTTTATTGAAGTTTTTTAGGGAAACAGTATCTCCAGCAGAAAAGGATCCTCCACATCAAAAGTTAGTGATCGGTCCATGATTCATCTGAAAAACAAATCACTTATAAACCAACATCCAGCATGCTATAGATAGGCCTGTCACAATAATCAATATATCGACTTATCGCACAATACATGAACATGACCTCAATGATTTTTGGTGATGCAATAAATCTCGCCCATACGTAAACAACAATTCTTGCAACATTTTAGCTGATTGCACAACCTCTCTATCTCTATTGGAGGTGTCAGTGTCAGTATGGTTAAAAAACACTATTGTATTTATATAAGTATATTTTGATGTGGGTGTCTGACAACTGTAAATAGATCTGGTAGCAGATATCGCATCCTCTGTTACTTTTTACATTGCATTTTTTTTTGTTTATGTTTATTATTATTTATTTGTTTAAGATATGCGTTTTCACATTCTGATTCCAATGCCTAATTATTAAATTGTTGAAATGACTATAAGTAAATTGAATATATTCTTTAAAATAAAACATGATGCGTTCTTTGGAAGAGTGTACTTGCATATGATGAGATTATATTGTCATTCTGGCATTATTTAATGAGCGCCTTAAAATGGTCTTAAAATGACAATAATATCGTTTATCGCGATATATTTTGGTGCAATATATTGTACAACAAAAAATAGATATCGTGACAGGCCTAGCTATAGACCTGAAGAGTGCAGTGACTGACTTTATTTCCAAAGAAAAGAAAGATAACCATGCCTTTTCAAGTTGTCAAGAAATCAGTTTTTGAAACTAATGAAGACAGCAGAAGTCAATGACTTATTTTAATTATCTAGCCTGACATGTTTCAAAATATTTGGAATGTTAAAATAAAATGTTAAATTGTCGAAGAAAGTTGTTGCTTTTTACCCACACTATTAAAAAGACCATATTTTAAAGCGGTAATTACAAAACCATGATATTTTCATCCAAGGTTATCGTATCATCAGAATCTATATCTGTCATGGTCACCAGCAATCTCTCCTCAGCCAGAGATCGCTGGTTCACACTTCCGTGAACTACAGATCAGCCGGTTTAAGAACTACAATTCCATTCATGCAGCACACACACTCCTGTTCCTGATCACGACTGATCACACACACTTCATAAGCAGCACACACACGCCCAGTCATCGCAGCGACATTATCTTCTGTTATGTGTTCTCTGTTTGTGACTGTCAACGGTTTCTTTTGTTCCAGTTTTTCCGTGTTTTTGACCTCAGCTTTATAGTTTGTTTATCCGTGTCTGTTGTCTACTTTGCGATCACATGCCTACTTTGACTTTGATTCTTTAATAAGTAACTCTGCATTTGGATCCTCGCCCCGTTGTCTTCGTCTCACCACCCCGAACGTGACAATATCTATATATCTATATCTATATCTATATCTATATCTATATATATACACATATACACACACACATACATATAAATGAATAGATCTAGAGTTTTCATCAAATGGCATGTCCGTGGCGAACTTACAGAGTTCAGTGTTTAGCCATGGAGGAGGAAGTACTTATGCTGTATTCACACCAGACGCGGCAAGCATCGCACGCGTGAACATTTGAGTTTACTCGCTTCATTTGCGCGTACAAATCTGCGCAAATCTCAAATTGACCTGAGAAAAGACGCGGATTCGTGGCTTCTGTCTAAGGCTTGGTGACTGTAGCCACGTCATAATCACACCCCCACAAGAGCAAGCTCCTGATTGGTTAACACGGCGCGAATGTCCGCTGCAGTTCAGATTTTCAAACTGTAGCGATTCACGTGTTAAGCGTCGCGCCGAAGGATGCCTATTCGCGCCTTTGCATTGACTTAACATGTAAATCACTCACGCTTGATGTGTCTTCCGCGTCTGGTGTGAATGCAGCATTAGAACTCAGCCAAACAATATCTGATCTGCCTGAAAATTCACATGTTTGATGAGATTGCTCTCCTGAAGGCATCTACATGCCAATATTGAGTAGCAGTCATAGCACCACCTGCTGACAGAAGAAAGTTTGGAATAAATCTGATTTTCTCAGTTTTTTTAATTTTATCTATCAGCTTAAATTATTTTTGTCCGTTGTCATCCGAAGGCCATTGGGCGGCGGAGAGCCCAGGTGCCAGATCCCTTTCGTCGCTGCTTGCAGCTTTAATCAATATTATTAGCCTCCTTAAGCAATATTTGTTTTGGATTGTCAACAGAATAGGGCGCCACGGTAGTGTAGTGGGTAGCACGATCGCCTCACAGCAAGAAGGTCGCTGGGTCGAGCCTCGACTGGGTAAGTTGGCATTTCTGTGTGGAGTTTGCATGTTCTCCCCTAGTTTTCCTCCGGGTGCTCTGGTTTCAAAGACATGTGGTTTAGGTGAATTGAGTAAGCTAAATTGTATGTAGTATATGAGTGTGAATGAGTGTGTATGGATGTTTCCCAGTGCTGGAAGGGCATCCGCTGCATAAAACATATGCTGGATAAGTTGGCGGTTCATTCCGCTGTGGCGACCCCAGATTAATAAAAGGACTAAGCCGAAAAGAAAATGAATATTTGAATGTCTACATAATAAATTACTGTAATACAATGACTTGTGTAATTAACCTAATTAAGCCTTTAAATGTCACTTTAAGCTGTATACTAGTAAAAAATATCTAGTCAAATATTGTGTACATTAATTAACAGAATGAATTGTGACTTAAGTGTTGCCAATAAAATGTGCGGATCTTTATTAAAAATAAAAATTTACCACGGCATATTAACCACATATTAACTATTACCCAATGTCCTTAGGGAAAAATAACAGCCAGCAAAAAGGTCATACTCTGGGAAAAGCTGATATTTTGGCTACAGACACAGGTATTCTTCAGATCTGAGTCTCAGTAAGATCTCTCCGTTCTCAGGTCAGACAGATGGCATCGTCTCTCACACAGCAGATAAAGTCAGTGTGATCCTGGAGCAACAGACAAAGCCCAACAGTGCAGCCAAAAGTGCCAGAACTTTGGCTTCAAGTGCGATACTCAAATATTAACAACATACTGTTCCAGTCTTTGTGCAGTAGCAGTAATACGCTCGGTTGCTTCGCTGTCTCTGTATAATAAAAACACTTAAAGAGCTCCAACTTTGACCTATTAACAAGATGTAAAGTAAGTCGTTTGTGTCTGCAGAATATGTCTGTGAAGTTTCAGCTCAACATACCCATTAGATCATTTATCATACCCTGTTGAAAACGTCAGACATCAGGATAAACACAGTAAAATGACAGACAGAACTCAGATACTATGAAGCAGAGGACCCACAGTCACAAAAGCCACAGTAAGATGAATGAGCCACACATTATTGCTGTTACAACACACAAACAAACACACGTGTGGACGTTTAACACATTGTGCAGTAGTTTTCTCATCTACTTGCAGAAAATAATAATAATAATAAAAAAAAAAAAATAATAATAATAATAATAATAATAATAATAATAATAATAATAATAACAGTAAAAATAATAACAATAATAATAGCAATAATAATAATAATAATAATAACAACAACAATAATATTTAAATATTATTAATATCAATAATAATAATAATAATAATAATAATAATAGCAATAACAACAACAACAACAACAATTAAATATTATTCATAGAAATAATAATAATAATAGCAACAACAACAACAACAACAACAACAATAATAACAATGATAATATTAATTATTAATAATAATAATAACAACAATGATAATAATAATAACAATAATAATAATAGCAATAATAATAATAATAATAATAATAATGATAATAATAATAATAATAGCAATAATAATAATAATAATAATAATAATAATAATAATAATAATAATAATGATGATAAATAATAATAATAATAATAAACAACAACAACAACAATAATAATAATAATAGCAATAATAATAATAATAATAATAGCAATAATAATAATAATAATAATAATAATAATAATAATAATAACAATAGCAATAATAATAACAACAACAACAACAACAACAACAACAACAATTAAATAATATTAATAGCAATAATAATAATAATAATAATAATAGCAATAATAATAACAAAAACAACAAGATAATAATAATAATAATAATAATAATAATAATAATAATAATAATAATAA
>CAIGQQ010037999.1:2771078-2789393 GCA_903798035.1 Danio albolineatus | reverse complement strand
TACTACTACTACTACTACTACTACTACTACTACTACTACTACTACTACTATTACTAAAACGATTACTTGTTATTATTATGATTATGATCATTTATTATTATTATTATTATTATAATTATTATCATTATGATGATGATGATGATGATGATGGTGATTATTATTATTATTATTATTATTATTATGGTTATGATTATTATTATTATTTTTTTATTATTATTTTTATTATTATTACTTCCACTACAACTAAGACGACATCTCGTTATTATTTAGTTATTATTATTGTCATTATTATTATTATTATTATTATTATTATTATTACTACTACTACTACTACTACTACTACTACTACTACTACTAAAACGATTACTTCTTGTTATTATTATGATTATTATCATTATGATGATGATGATGATGATGATGATGATAGTGATTATTATTATTATTATTATTATTATTATTATTATGGTTATGATGATGATGATGATGATGATTATTATTATTATTATTTATTATTATTATTATTATTATTACTTCCACTACAACTAAGACGACAACTCGTTATTATTTAGTTATTATTATTATTATTATTATTATTATTATTATTATTATTATTATTACTAATACTACTAAGATGATTACTTGTTGTTGTTATTATTATTATTATCATTATTTTTATTTTTTATTATTATTAATATTATTATTTATTATTTTTATTATTATTATTTTATTACGACTACTACTACTACTACTACTACTACTAAGACGATTACACTTGTTATTATTATTATTATTTCCATGTATATTATTAAAATGAATAAATAATAAACTGTTACTAACAAATAACGTATAAAACTAATATATAAAAATGTAATAATTCATGCATAAATTAATATAACATTAAAAAATTGGACTATAAAATTAAAGAAAAGGAGGAAGAAAAGAAAAAAGAGCAACAAAATAGAAAAGGAAAAAAGAAAGATGAAGAATAAAAGAACATCAGAAAAGAAAAGGCATTGAGGAAGAACAAAAGGAAAAAGGAAGAAAAGAACAACAGAATAGAAAAAAGAAAAGAAAAAAAGAGCAACAAGACAAAAAAAATGAAAAATAAAAATGAAGAATAAAAGAACAATAAAGAAAAGAATGGAATAGAGGAAGAAAATAAAAGGAAAAAGAAATAAAAGAAAAGAACAACAGACTAGAAAAAAGGAAACGGGAAGAAAGGGAGAAAAAAAAGAAAAGAAAAAAGCAAAAAAAGTCCCACTAATATGGTGGTGTTGTATACAAACGAAAGGAAAGAAAAGGAAGAAAAAAGAAGAAAAGAAAGTTCTACTAACAGGGGTGGTGCTGTATACTTTATAAAAAGAAAGAAAAAGAAAAAGTCTGACTAACAGGCTAGTGTTGTACACCATCTATTGCAAGTATTTAATTTGTATACCAATTTGTGTAATGCATAGAGATTCATTCACTCATTTCCCATTGGCTTAGTCACTTATTTATCAGAGGTCACCACAGTGGAATGAACTGCCAACTATTCCAGCATAGTTTTTTTTTGTTTTTTTCCCGCAGCGGATTCCCTTCCAGCCACCATTCAATACTAGGAAAGACTCAAACACACTAATTCACATATTATGGCCAATTTTGTTCACCCAATCCACAAATAGCGCATCATTGTGGGGGAAACCGGAGCACCCAGAGGAAACCCACGCCAACACGGAGAGAACATGCAAACTCCACACAGAAACGCCAACTGGACCTCCTTGCTGTGAGGACACAGTGCTAACCACTGCGCCACGCTGTATAGAGATTCACAAAACTATTTTAGTGGGTCTGAGAAGAAATCCGATGGCCTCAAACCAGCGCTCTTCATCCTCCATCAAAGCTCAACCCCTCCAGTTTTCTTGGAAGACGCAACAAAGCGCTCTTTAGACATCTTTGACTGCCGAGGCTTTTTGCATGGCATTTTTCAAGGAACAGTTCATTCGGATACAAAAGATCTGTAAGCTTGTGATTTCCGTTCTTCTGTGGAGCATATAAGAGAGCTCGCATCATTGTCCTGCATGCTTTACACTGCACTTACACTCAAGCTGTCAAGCTAAAATACAAAAAATGCAGCAAAAAATACAGGCAAATCATGAAAATAATGCACGGTGGTTAGCACTGTAGCCTCACAGCAAGAAGGTCGCTGGTTTGAGCCTCACTTGGGTCAGTTGGTATTTCTGTGTGGAGTTTGCATGTTCTCCCCGTGTTGCCGTGGGTTTCCTCTGGGTGCTCCGGTTTCCCCCACAGTCCAAACACATGCACTATTGACCTTATTCCGCCCCGCCCACTTTTAATGCTCTTCCGCATTTTGTCATCCAACTTCCGGTACGCTGACACAGTACATCAGATGACTGTTTCGGAAAGTCATTACATTGTATATATAGTTAGCTGTAATTTTAGAAAAATGGCATATAATGCTAGATCAGTAAATGTTTTGAGCTGGGAGTACGGTGAAACCTCCCTGCAACCATCAGATGGTCTCATATTGCCCCATCCATCGTTACGGTTAATGTGGGTAGACGATATGAGCCAGAGGTAACTTACGGGGATGTTTTTAAATACTTTGTCCCGTCTCAAGGAGCTGATGGAGCGTTTATGAAGACTTATAAAAGTACAGAGGCCTACCGATATTCACATAGTGGGAAAGTTGGTGGTGTTCTAATACACAGTGAGGGGGATTTCAACTTTTTAAAAGCAAATGTGCACCCCAGCCAGTCGAGCAGTCCATGCCACTCAGCGTGGGGGCTACTTAGGCCCCGTTTACACTAGTGCGTTTTAGTTTTAAAACGGCGTTTTAGCATGAAAACGATCCGCGTCCACACTCGCGTTTTCACCCAGCGTTTCAAGAGATCTCCGTCTTCACTACTCCACCAGAAACGTATATCACGTGACCATTGGCGCACTCTGAGCATGCGCGGTCAAGTATAAACAAGAAGCATGCGTCTCGCTCGGCATTCGGTTATTGTTAGTCAACAAATGCTGGTTGAACGATAAAAGCGATGGTAAAGAAAGCAAGAGAGGTCTCTTTGAGGACAGACGACGAGGTTGAGTTGTTACTTAAAGTAACAAGTGAATATAAAACATCCATGGCTATCGAAAATACAGCATTTACAGTGAAGACTGGTCTGCCGTCTGCCGGTGGCGTTATAGCCACGTGTGCTTGACGAATAAGGGAAGGATACGCAATGACCCAAAGCCCCAATCACGTAGCGAATCTCAGCAGCCACGCCTCTGTTTTCGAAAGTCTGCGTTTTCCCACGTCCACACTGAGACGCTGCGGCGTTTTAGAATGAAAACGCTCTCTCCAGCGTTTCTAAAACGCTCCGTTTTCGCACCTCGAAAACTCCGGCGTAGTGTGGACGGATGGCGTAACCGTAGCAAAACTTATGCGTATTAAAACGAAAACGCACTAGTGTAAACGGGGCCTTAGTCTGCAGGGATCAGTGGAGACTACAGGATGTTCGTGCATCGCTGGTTTAGGAAGGTCCTGTAGCCATGCAGCCTTTATATTATGGAGGGCAAGTAAATATATAAATAAATAGTAATATCTTGTAAGGTCTGTGTTAACATAAGTAAGCCATAAATGTAAACAGTATGCTAACGTATTTGTGTTATAATACACAGCTGCTGATTCGGTTACCATCAGCAGACTAAGGCCCAATCCCAATTCTACACCTTAGCCCTTGCCCTTTCCCCTTGTTTTGCGCGTTCATATGAAGGGGTAATGGTGTCCCAATTCTCTTTAGCTTGAAGGCGTAGGTCAGGGATCACCAAACTTGTTCCTGGAGGTCCAGTGTCCTGCAGATTTTAGCTCCAACCCTAATCAAACACACCTGAAAAAGCTTATCAAGCTCTAAGGTATACTTGAAACATCCAGACAGGTGTTTTGAGGCAACCCTGCAGGACACCGGACCTCCAGGACCGAGATTGGTGATCCCTGGCGTAGGGCTAAGGGCAAGGGGTATACACCCCTTCGAACGAAGATTTTTCAGGACCACACTTTAAACGGAGGGGTAAGAAAATTTCCCAGAATGCACCTGCTACTGCGGCAGGATAGCTGAACCCTGAAGGAGATCCACAAATTAGTATTTTTTGTCATTATTACGAATTTTTACTACAAACAAACATGTTTTAATTTATTTATCTATTTAATATATTCATACATATTCCGCATTCGTGTTTTACTGTCATGCTTTAAAAAAAAAAAACACAAAAAAACCCCCCCACTAATCTTCAAGATATATAATCCATAATCATAACTCCTCTACAGCAGTCCCACAACATTCTGACACTTAAATACCCTGTCAGTAATGTCTAGTGTCTGGGAATGAGCTTTTACAGTGTCTGCTATAATGTTAATGTTGTTTTCGTGTGTTTACATAGATAAATATGTAACCCTCGGTTGTAAGGGCCAAAGGGAAGGGGTAGGGGTACAAAAATAGAATTGGGATTGGGCCTAAGTATCTGCTCAAATCTCTTTATTTGTGAGGTATTGACCTTATTCTTCAGTGCTGAAGTGAAGATTTTTGACCGAATTACTTTTAATGTTTTTCTAAATTATTTTAATGATTTTATATATTTACATTATATATATATATATATATATATATATATATATATATATATATATAGATTTATATACATATAAATCATTAAAATAATTTAGAAAAACATGAAAAGTAATTCGGTCAAAAATCTTGAACGATATTAACGATATGACGTAGTTACGAAAACTTCCTACTTCTATGTTTATCTGTTTGATTTTACGGTGGGGTTTTTTTGACCGTCCCCTGTCGTTTTAAAGAATATCACAACGACGAACGCATCAAGTTTCGTGAGGTGTGTGCGCACTCAGCGAAGGTCCGCGACGCGGCAGCAGGCGAAAGTATAAATCAGCCTTGACACCCTTTTTTTGATTTTCAAAGAAATAATATTACTTCTGTGTTTGAATCTGCCACTATGCTGACACACAGGCATCTGTAGCTCCGCCCTCTTTTAAAAAGAGCACAATCTCATTTGAATTTAAAGCGACAGTCACCAAAACACCACAATTAGGATCAAAGCCTAAACGAGTCTGTTTCTGAATGTTGATTTCGATTATTTTGTCGATTAATCGCCCGTAAAACGGTCCGAGATATGAACAAAAGCAAGTGATGCATCAAAGGTTGATTTAAAAAAATCTTGAATAGTTATTAAAATCCTCGTGATCATTAAAATAATTTAGAAAAATAATCAAAATAATTAGTTTAACGATATAACATAGTTACGGAAACTTCCTACTTCTATGTTTATCTGTCTGATTTTACGGTGGGTTTCTTAGACCGCCCCCTGTTGTTTTAAAGAATATAACAATGGCGAACGCATCAAGTTTTGTGAGGTGCGCGCACACTCAGTTGAGGTTTGCGATGGTGCAGCAGGCGAAAGTATAAATCAGCCTTGACACTCTTTCAGATTCTCAAAGAAACTTCTGTGTTTGAATCTGCCACTATGCTGAGACACAGGCATCTGTAGCTCCGCCCTCTTTTAAAGAGAGCACCATCTCATTTGAATTTAAAGCGACAGTCACCAAAACAGCACAATTAGGATCAAAGCCTAAACGAGTCAGTTTCAGAGAGTTATAAAACATTATCTGCTGTGTATTTTGATCTGAAACTTCACACACACACTCTAGGGACATCAGAGACTTATTTTACATCTTGTAGAAAGAGCGCCTTTAAGTCTCACATCAAGATTCAGACTCATGATATAATTCTCCCGATGAAAACACACACGCATTCTCACCCTCAAAGCTTCGACCTGAAGGAGTTTCCCTGAACAAGCATCGGCCGTTTATATTCTTCGTCTCATTTACTCCTCCAAACTAAATCGTTCCAGACATCTTTGAAGATAAACGTCCTCAGCGGCGGAGCATGAGCGCTGGCTAACATGCAGATGCAGACATCTATCAAGAGAACTCAGAACCGACAGCCAATAAAAGCAATAGCAGGTTATCCAGAGCACAAAACACTGAGAATAAAAGACAATCAATCTGAGACTCCAACCTGCAGCACAAAACCCACATCCAGAAGCTTCCATTACAGTGAAGCATCGCCACCGCCGCTTAATGGAGTCATTACACTCAAATGATGACAGACAGGTGTGTGTGTGTGTGTGCGTGACTGGCTGAGGGCAAACACACACGTGCCCTCACAAGTGCGCACACACACACTCACTCATATACAAACATACACACACTTGTGCAAGCAAGAATACTCACACTTGCAGACATAAACTCACAAACACATGCACACTCACAACACAAACGAAAACAAGCACACACACACACTCAAACACATACACATGTATGTACACTCAGTAGAGCAAACACACATACTTACAAGTGCACAAACACACAGACGTGCACACACCTAACATTTATATTATTCACAGTCATTCACACTCTTAGACACATGCACATACACACAAAAAATACACAAAAACACTTCTACATGCAAACACACACACACACACACACGTGTGTATAACTTGCATACACGCGCAATCACAAGTACACAAACCCTCTCACACACACACACACACTCACAAACAAACATACACTCAAAAGTATACACGCGCACACACACACACACACGCACACACACACACACACACGTGTATAACTCGCATACACGTGCAATCACAAGTACACAAACACTCACACACATGTACACACACACACACACTTACTCATATACAAACATACACACTCAAAAGTACACGCACACACACACGTGCAAGCAAGAACACACACACACACACACACTTACACACACAAACTCACAAACACATGCACACAACACAAACACTCACACAAATGAAAACAAGCATGCATACATAAACTCAAACACATACACATGTATGTACACTCAAAAGAGCACACACACATACTTACAAGTGCACAAACACACAGACGTGCACACACCCTCGCTAACATTTATATTATTCAGTCATTCACACTCAGACACATGCACACTAGGGCTGTAACGATACACCAAACCCACGATTCGGTTCGTATCACGATTTTTGACCCACGATTCGATTCGTATCACGATTTTTTTTCGTGAGGGGTGGGAAACTTTTTTTTTTTTTAAACAATATTTTTTCATTAAATAACATTTGAAAAATCTTTATAAACTGAACACCAAAGAACAAGATTAACCATGCAAATTATTAACTATATAAATAGCCAAATATAAAATAAATAAATAGACAAAGCTATAACACTTCTGTTTTTTTGTAACAAAATACTGTTGAAAAACAAACAGAACTAAACTCTATTGTGGAGATGATTCGAGCATGTTGAAAATTCTTTTTCAATCAAGTTCTCTTACATTTTATACAAAGCGCACAAGAATGAGGCTGCCAAAATGGGCAATGCAGTAAAAAAAAACTAAATCGAGCGCAGAACTCAGACGAACAGGTGCAGCCATCAATTAGTGATGCATTTAAGCGATGCACAAAATATAGGAGGGACAATGTGAGGTGGAACTGATGCACTGATGCAGTAACCAAGAATCTCTGCGAAAAAAATAGTGTCTTTCAATACTTTTTTTTTTCTTTTGGAGACCTCGTAACCACACCCGACAGCTATAATGAATTGTCCGGACGTACATATTTCTCCAAAACAGCTATTCTACGAGCCTACAGACGTATCCGTGGTGAGCTGCAACAGCCCAATTCCACCACAGTCGAGTATTTTTCACTTACAACAGATGTGGTCGAGTACAGAAATGACACTTTACATGTCGCTAACTTTCCATTTCATTGACACGGAATGGACACTGGCGTCAAAATGCCTCCAAACTGAACCCAACTGTGCCCAACACAATTGAGAAGATGGAGAAAGCCCGCACGGTCCGTGCCCTTTCTGCTGTGAACTATTAAATTCTTATTTTCCCCGGAGCGGAACAAATTTTCACCGCACAGTTGGACAGGCACAAACAAAAATATAATTCATACATTTTTCTTGGAAAAAAATATCTTTTTGAAACGAATTTCGTTAGGTAAAATTTGTTTCTTAATTTTGATGTAGTTTGGGTTGGTCATTTAACTACTAGATAAAAAAGAATAATGAACAACCTTTGCGGTGATGCGCTTCAAAACAAGCGCACTATATGCTTCAGCGCCAAAACACAAGTTGCCGTGAGATTGTGTTGGTTTGGTAGGCCTAAATAAAATAGCCTATATAAAATTAAAGTTGAATATTCATAGTTTCAGAGAACCCCATTTTAAAGTCGGGACACCTGGTGAACGCCCATCCCTCTCTGTGCAGCCAGATTAGTTGTCTGTTGTCACGGGAACTTTTAATATGCTGATCTTCCAATCTATCACAGCCTCTTTACGTATTCTGTACTTTACGTATCATCTGTATGTTGGTTGTGTTGCCTGTCACTAAAGCACTTACGGCATATTGTGTGGGTCTTGACGATCACGCCATCCTTTATCTCCACTGGGTAGCCAAAATGTTGCTATACTGCTGACTTATATGAAGAGGGAGGGTCTGCAATCTCTGGGTTAGTTGCCATGTCTCCTCACGTTCTTCTTCAACTAGCTCAACTTTTGCAGGAAGGTGTTACATGATTGAAAAGTTAGTCACGGGTGTGTTGCGATTCTTCCTTATCACATCGCGACACAGGATCGTGGATCTTAGTGTCGCGATTTCGGTTTCATATCGCGTATCGTTACAGCCCTAATGCACACACACAAAAATACACACCGAAACACTTCTACACGCACGCACACAAACACACACACACACACACACACACCTATATAACTCGCATACACGCACACAAACACACACACGCGCACACACACACACACTCACTATACAGACATACACTCTCAAAACACTACACGCGCACACACACACTAGTGCAAGCAAGAACACACACACACAAACACACTTGCACACATAAACTCATAAACACATGCACACTTACAACACAAACACTCACACACAAACGAAAACAAGCACACATACATAAACTCTAACACATACACATGCATGTACACTCAAGAGCACACACACATACTTACAAGTGCACAAACACACAGACCTGCACACACCCTCGCTAACAATCACAGTTTATTCCCAACCACACATACACTCTCAGACACATGCACATACACACAAATACACAGATACAAACACATGGGAGCATGTACACGCATGAACACACACACACACACACACACACATGTATATAACTCACATACACGCGCAATCACAAGTACACAAACACTCACACACATGCACATATACGTACAGCACTATTCCATGTTGTATGTTTTCCAGTATGGTGCAGTCCGACTACTGATGCAGTTTCACGACCACCCGAAACAAACGCTCACCACGCACTGCAAATTACTGATAAAATGTCGTTTTTCAGGTTAGTTATATCGTAAAAAAAAAACGTTATCGCAACACTCAACAACATTGCATGTTTTCCTAGTATTGTGCAGTCCTACTACTGATGCAAAGCTTTTAAGACTACCCGAAACAAATGATCACATCTCACAAAAAAACTGCTAATAAAACAGCATTTTGCAAGTTAGCGCTATCGTAAGAAATATTGTTATCACAACAATCAACATCACATATTTTCCCAGTATCGTGCAGTCCTACTACTGATGCAGAGTTTCAAGACTGTCCGAAACAAACACTCACATCTCGCAGAAAAATTACTGATGAAATAGCATTTTGCCAGTTAGTTATATTGTAAGAAATTTCATCATCGCAACACTCAACAACATTGCATGTTTTCCTAGTATTGTAAGAAATATTGTTACCATATAATGCATATTTTCCAGTATCGTGCAGTCCTACTACTGACGCACAGCTATTAAGACTGCCCAAAACAAATGCTCACATCTCACAGAAAATTGCTGATAACAGCGTTTGCAAGTTAGTTATATCGTTAGAAATATCGTTAATCCCAACACTCAACAACATCAAATATTTTCCTAGTATTGTGTAGTCCTTCTACTGATGCTGATTTTAAGACTTCTCAAAACAAACACTCACACATCACAGCAAATTACTCATGAAATAGCATTTTGCGCATTAGTAACATCGTAAGAAATATCGTTATTGCAACAATTAACAACAATGTAGCATAACATATATTTTCCCAGGATCGTGCAGTCCTACTACTGATGCAGTTTCAAGACTGTGCAAAACACTCACATCTCGCAGAAAAATTGCTAATAAAATATAGTTTTGCCAGTTAGTTATATTGTAAGAAATTTTGTTATCGCAACACTCAACAACATTGCATATTTTTGTAGCATTGTAAGAAATATTGTTACCGTCTAACGCATATTTTCCAGCATTGTGCATTCCTACTACTGATGCAGAGCTATTAAGTCTGCCCAAAATAAATGATCACATCTCGCAGAAAATTGCTGATAACAGCATTTTGCAAGTTAGTTATATCGTAAGAAATATCGTTATCGCAACACTCAACATCACATATTTGCCTAGTACTGTGCAGTCCTACTACTGATGCAAAGTTTAAGACTACCCAAAACAAATGATAACATCCCACCGAATAATTGCTGATAAAATAGCGTTTTACAAGTTAGTTATATCGTAAGAAATTTCGTTAATCGCAACACTCAACAACATCGCATATTTTCCAAGTATTGTGTAGTCCTTCTACTGATGCTGATTTTTTACAACTACCCAAAACAAACACTCACACCTCACAGCAAATTACTGTAAAAATAACGATTTGCGCATTAATAACATCGTAAGAAATATCGTTATCGCAAAACTCAACAACATTGCATATTTTTCTAGTCTTGTAAGAAATATCGTTACATTATAATGCATATTTTCCAGTATCGTGCAATCCTACTACTGACGCACAGCTATTAAGACTGCTCAAAATAAACGCTCACATCTCGCAGAAAATTGCTGATAACAGCATTTTGCAAGTTAGCTAAATCGTTAGAAATAATAATAATAAATTACTACTACTGATGCAGTTTCAAGACTGTCCAAAACAAACACTCACATCTCGCAGAAAAATTGCTGATAAAATATAGTTTTGCCAGTTAGTTATATTGTAAGAAATTTCATCATCGCAACACTCAACAACATTGCATGTTTTTCTAGTATTGTAAGAAATATTGTTACCATATTGATACCATTCCTACTACTGATGCAGAGCTATTAAGTCTGCCCAAAATAAATGATCACATCTCGCAGAAATGCTGATAACAGCATTTTGCAAGTTAGTTATATCGTAAGAAATATCGTTATCGCAACACTCAAAAACATTGCATATTTTCCTAGTATTGTACAGTCCTACTACTGATGCAGTAGAAGTTTTTAAGACTACCTAAAACAAATGATAACATCCCACCGAATAATTGCTGATAAAATAGCGTTTTGCAAGTTAGCTTTATCGTAAGAAATTTCGTTAATCACAACACTCAACAACATTGCATATTTTCCTAGTAATTTAATAAATATCGTTACCATATAATGCATATTTTCCAGTATTGTGCAGTCCTACTACTGATGCAGAGTTATTAAGACTGCCTAAAACAAATGCTCACGTCTCACAGAAACTTGCTGCTAAAAAAAATGTTTTGCAAGTTAGCTCTATCATTAGAAATATCAAAATTTAAGACTGCCCAAAACAAACTCACATCTCACCAAAAAACTGCTGATAAAATAGCGTTTTGCAAGTTAGTTATATCGTAAGAAATATCGTTATCGCAACACTCAACATCGCATATTTTCCTAGTATTGTGTAGTCCTACTACTGATGCAGATTTTTTAAGACTACACAAAACAAACACTCACACCTCACAGCAAATTACTCATTAAATAGCGTTTTGCGTAACATCGTAGGAAATATCATTATTGCAACAATTAACAATGTAGCATAATGTCCTATGCTACTGATGCAGCTAATGTCCTACTACTGATGCAGAGTTTCAAGACTGTCCAGAAAAATTGCTAATAAAATATAGTTTTGAAAGTTAGTTATATTGTAAGAAATTTCGTTATCGCTACACTCAACAACATCGCATATTTGCCTAGAATTGTGCAGTCCTACTACTGATGCAAAGTTTAAGACTACCCAAAACAATTGATCACATCTTACCAAAAAATTGCTGATAAAATAGCGTTTTGCAAATTAGTTATATCGTAAGAAATATCGTTAACGCAACACTCAACAACATCGCATATTATTGTGTAGTCCTACTACTGATGCTGATTATTTTTTAAGACTGCCCAAAACAAACACATCTCACAGCAAATTTGTCACAAAATAGCGTTTAGCACGTCAGTAACATCATAAGAAAAATCGTTATCACAACAATTAACAACAATGTAGCATAATGTATGTTTTCCCAGTATCGTGCAGCCCTACTACTGATGCAGAGTTTCAAGACTGTCACATCTCACAGAAACACTCACATCTCACAGAAAAATTGGTGATAAAATATCGTTTTGTAAGAAATTTCGTTATGGCAGATTGTAAATTTTTCCAATATCGTGCAGCTCTACTACTCTGCAAACTATGTTACAAGTCCACACTTACTCAACATACAGGCGACATTAGAAAACCCAACAAAGACTTTTACGACTCCAAATAAGATTACCAAGAGCAAACAGCTCACATTCTGCTGTCTGAAACGACACATTCAGATGCGTCATTTATTATGCATTCCAGCGCTTCTTAACTCTAAGATAAACTACACGAGCTCTGCATTCGCTTGGCCTCGTCTGCAAAACACATTTAGGTTGCATCCTAAATACACTTGTGTGGGTTTCACTTCATCATCAGTTTATTCATCAGTTATCTGCAGCTCGCATGACTGACTGCGTTTAGCAAAATAACTAATTAGCAATTCACACTGGACATGTTAAATGAAATTAAACCCCCATCCTGGGACAGATATACAAGTCTCATTCTGCAGAGGATGATCAATGCGGTCAATAATATAGACTCATGCAGCAGGTGTAAAGGCCTTCAGCTGTTCTCTTACACAGGGATCATTTCGCTTTACATGATGATAAAACATCCGCTTGACACCAGCTTTCAATATAGGGCTCGATGTGTTAAATAAGGACATGCTCAACTAAATGATTTCAAATAAAGCTGTGTAAATACAGTGTTTTGAGGTTTACTTTTTTGTATTTTAATAAACTACTTAAATTGCAAAGTTAACTTAAAATACTCAATAAATAAATCACACAGACAACTCTAGCAGATTGCAGAGTTTAAAGGGCACATATTTGACCCCTTTTTTATATTTAATATAAGTCTTTTGTGTCAGCAGAATTTGTCTGTAAAGTTTCAGATCAAAATACCCATCAGATTATTAATTATAGCTGTCTCAAGTCTTTGTACTATAGCTCTAAACAGCTTTTTGCTGTTTTTGCTACTGGGCCTTTAAGGATAGTCCTCCCCGCCCACTGTTCCCACGTGCCCGTCAGCGTGCCTCAATCTCCGCCCTCGGCTGCGTCAGACAGACAGACGCAACAGGAACAGATGTAAAGGAAGCAGATCTCACTACGTTTGTGAGAAATACTACAGTAAGAACTTTACCAATGACTGTTTGATGTGTTTGTTGAGGAGTTTCAGCGATGAGTCACACACAATGTAGTTACAAATTTCAAGCACGCACGCACGCACAAACACACACACACACACACAGACAGACAGACACACACACAGCACGCACGTTGAGCTTTGCACTGCTTTTGCAAGCAAATGTGAAAGGATACAGGTTAATATCGACTGCCGTATGGATATCTGTTATGTTAATGTACAAAATAAACCTGATTTAATGTCAACAAACCGAGTTTGAAGCGTTTTTTTGCTGACACGCGGCTGTGGTGATGAAGTAAAGCTGAAGTAAATTGCTGTAGTTCATTACAAACATGCACTGTTTTAAACAGGTGTTAAACTTGTGAAACTCACTCTTGATCACATTTGATGGTGATTGATGATCCTAGCGAATTGAACAGGTCTTTTATTCCCAGTTGCTTTGCGCACGTCCTGTCTTGTTGATATGATTATATGCGTTACTACAGAGACATGTTAATACGCAGCTGTGTGTTTATATTACCTCAAAATTAAGGCCTATACACTACACCTACACATATGTCTGTCCAAACAGCTTAAAAAGTAGATTTTTTTTTAAATAGGTGCCCTTTAAATGCCACAAACTCTCAATTATACACCGCATAATGACATTACTTATTTTATTTATTCATTTATTAGCATTTTAATAAACTACTTAAAATGCTAAAATATCAACTTGAAACCAACAACAGGTTATACTCACTCCAGGTATTATTTGGTATTTTGGTCATTTATTTCACTAATCTGGCAACCGACAAACGTCATCAGGGAAATGGTTTGAACTTCTGCTTAGTAAAAAAGCCATCAGTGTCCCATTTGGGACAAAACTACATACATATACTATGCTGTTGAGTGTGAAAGTGCATAAGGAAATAGTGCATAAGTGCATAGTGTATAGTGTGTCATTTGGGACGCAGCTTATATCTAAGTGTGAACTCTTGAAACAGCATTAGCAACTATTTGATTTGACTAGGCATGGGTCGGTGTAAGATTCTGACGGTATGATAACCTTGGATAAAAATATCACGGTTTCACGGTATTGCGATTACTGCTCTGAAATATATTCTTTTTTAAATGTCTGGCTAAAAAACAAAATCTTTTTCCCCTTTGAACACAATATATTTTATTTTTGAGAAACATTTAAAATATTTTGAGGCAGTAAACTTAATTCACTAAATAATTCAAGTGAATCATTGACTTCTGCCGTCTTTATTTGTTTCAAAAACACATATGTCTTTACAATTTACACCAAAAAAAACACACACACACCTTATGCCGAGTTCAGACTGCTTGATTTTAGCCCCAAATTTGACTCGCCAACAGGTTTTGAGAAATCGCCGACAAATGCCTGAAATCACAGGCAAATCGCTGCTCGTTCACGCAAGTGACAACCACACAATATGAACTATCAAAGACGCGATCTGAGAGAATCGCCGGTGAGTCGCCGATGCCCAGGAGATTTTTGGCGTGCTGAATATCTGGAGCTGTCGACAATTCAAATCATGCCGTGTGAAATCAGTTTTGACTGAAAATAACACCAGTGATCGCCTACAGCCAATGAGAGAGCAGCATTCACTAGTGTGTGTACCTGCAGGCCAGCAGGAGGTTGAGGAGAAGTTAAAAGCTCTCATTTTCTGTTTATTCAGACACAAGAAATGGAGGGAAAATGAGTGTAAATTTAGCAGGAGCCCCCGTGTCTGTTTGACGTGTCATCTGAGCAATATCACAACCCAACCCGGTCAAAAAATAAAAAAGTTGAGGAGAAATTGCTAATTGCCTTCAAAGCAGGTGAGCAAATATGTACATTTTCTACCTCACTAACGGCTTATTTCTCATTGTGTAGTTAATAACAAAAGATATACTACGTGTTTTTGGGTGTGAGACGTAGTTTGGACAAAGTTGTCTGCGATTCTTCCTATTGTGAAGTCATGCAGTGTGAAACTCCCTATCGCCGATCCATCTTGCAGTGTAAACAAAGCAGCGACAGAACACTAGCCCAGATAGTCATGCAGCGTGAACACATATGTGACACGAGTACCTTGAAAATCACGCAGTCTGAACTCGGCATTAGGACTGGTATAGCAGAAAGTTTTGGCGCTAAGTTTTCCAAACCACGGTATACCTTGAAAACGGTTATCATCCCATTCCTAGATTTGACTGTAAACTGTTGTGCTTTGATAGCCTAATATGATTTCCCTATTCATTATTTGCAAGGAATACTTTTATGAAATTATATTTTTTAGGTATAAAAGTCAGAATGTGTGAATATAAAACCAACTTTACCTCAATACTGATGTATATTGAGGTAAAGTTGGTTTCATATTTGGTTAATATTGTTTTGAAGTCAAACTTGAATGCGTTTTTATCAAGAAATTAAGCCTTGTGCAACATAAAGGGCACATATTTATGTCTATCTGACATATTTTTGGCTCAAACCATAACAGGAGCAAAGAATTTAATTGGTTTGAAACCGAATGTCTAATGAATGTCAAACGTCAAACTAACTTTACCGCGGTACCGAACCGTCAAAATAACGTGGTAAAAAAACATAGGGAGCGATTCACAAGTTGTCACTGAACAAATGTGCGAATATTAAAGCAACTTTACCTCAGTATTCATCAGCATTGAGCTTCTTCTGCAACAGGCCGTCAGTCTGACACACACAAACACCACATGACGGACAGAAATGTTTGCTGAGTCGGTCTACCTTGTCGCCTAAAAACGCACACGCAACGCACACTCATGTGACAAACTGCTGCTGACTTGGAAGATGTCTCAAAAACGCATCACACTCACTCCTGATGGCCAAACTGCAGGACTCATGCGTCTTCAGAAAGTATGAGTGTGCACAGAAACGCAGATGTATTGGAACACATCCCTGATGAAGCCCCCAAAACGCTAGAAACTGCATGATTATGATGAGCAAATACACGCATTTAAAGCTGCGGCGGATAGGAGCGCGCGTGTTGGCTTCTCAATGCGTGTATTTACAAACACACACACAAACACAGACAGAGTCACGTACCGTCAAACGGAGAAGGATGCGCTCAGGATGAAGATCCAGGAGGACAAGGGAGAAACGCGTGTGAGAGATGAAATCGGCAGACGGACACACGCACAGTACAGCATCACGGGCTGCACGCACTGCGCATGCGCGGTCCGCACCGACAGACTAAACACCAGCAGATCATCATCGCTCACGGGACCTGTGGAGAATACATACAGTTGAAGTAAGATTTATAAGCCCTCCTTAATATTTTTTTTTCTCAAGGATTTTTTTCAGCACATTTGTAAACATAATAGTTTTAATAACTTATTTCTGATAACTAATTTGGGGCGTCACGGTGGCGCGGTGGGTAGCACAATCACCTCACAGCATGTTCTTCCCATGTTGGCGTGGGTTTCCTCCGGGTGCTCCGGTTTCCCCCACAGTCCAAAGACATGTGGTACAGGTGAACTGAATTGGCTAAATTGGCCGTGGTGTATGTGTGTGAATGCAAGGAAGGGCAGGACATTGGAAGGGCATTCGTTGCGTAAAACATATGCTGGATAAGTTGGCGGTTCATTCCGCTGTGGTGATTAATAAAGGGACTAAGCTGCAAAGAAAACGAATGAATGAATGCATGAATAATAACTCATTTCTTTTATCTTTGCCATGATGTACATAATATTTGGCTAGATATTTTTCAGGATACTAGTATTCAGCTTAAAGTGCAATTAGGCAATTACGGTAATTAGGCAAGTCATTGTATAACAATGTTCTGTCGACAATCGAAATATTATTGCTTAAGGGGGCTAATAATATTGACCTTAAAATGTTTGTTTGTTTTTTAAGTAAAAAAATGATTTTATTCTAGCCAAAATAAAGCAAATGAGACTTTCTCCAGAAGAAAAAATATTATAGGAAATAAATAACTAAATAAATAACTATTAATATTTGAAAACGAAATAAATATTGACAGGAGGGTGAATAATTTTGACTTCCACTGTATACAATGTTTGCAGTATATACAGTTGTCTTTGTGAATAGGAGTCCACATAAAACACATCATGATATCATTTACTACTTAAAAAACAATAAATAAGTTAATTTATCTATTTATTTATTTATTAATTTAAAAATGGTGTAGAAACGACTTTCACTAAGTAAAATCTAGCAGCTTTTACATGTTCTTTTTTGGAATAGTTTTTTAATAGTTTTCAAATCTCAATTACCTATTGTAAAACATGGTTGTACATGCAAAATGTTTGAAAACCAAACTTTTTTCTTTCTTTTTTATTTTATTTATATATTTTATTTTAATTAATACTTAGATAAATTTTCATTAAATACATAATCATTCATTAATTTTCTTTTTGGCTTAGTCCCTTTATTAATCTAGGGTGGCCACAGTGAAATGAACCGCCAACCTATCCAGCGTATGTTTTACGCAGCGGATGCCCTTCCAGCAGCAACCCATCTTTGGGAAACATCCATATTCTCTCATTCACACATATACACGGACAACCCAGCCTTCCCAACTCACCCAAAACCAGAACACCTGGAGGAAAGCATGCGAACAAGGGGAGAACATGCAAACTCCACACAGAAATACCAACTGACTCAGCTGAGGCTCGAACCAGC
>CAIGQQ010037999.1:2727555-2743812 GCA_903798035.1 Danio albolineatus | reverse complement strand
AATAAATAAATAAATAAATAAATAAATAAATAAATAAATAAATAAATAAATAAATAAATAAATAAATAAATAAATAAATGATTGAATGAATGAATGAAGGAAAAAATAAATAAAAGTAATAGAAAATTCTAGTTTTCCTACAGAATTACAGTGGTTTTTCTCACCCCCGGCAGATGTTTTTGTTTTAAGCTCACCTCTTTGATGATTTATTTATTTATTTTCCAGAAAAAAAATACTTTATTTATGGAAGCACATGATAAATAATAAAGGGACTAAGCCGAAAAGAAAATCAATGAATGAATGAATGAGTTTGGTTGTCGACCAAAGGGGTCTTTTTGTATTAAGTCTGTTTTGTTTGGGAAATCCACCACCCACAACATTTGCTTTTCGTTTATTACGCCCAGGTTGTTTTTCCCCTAGACTTTGGGGCGTAATACTGACCTTCTTAGCAAAGAATAATACTTTTAAAGACACTTTGGGTAAGAATTTGTCTTCTTGAGCACTGAGAGAGCCTCCTTGAAGAAATCAGCCACTACAACATCTATTGAGAGTAATTAATTTGCATATTAAATCTGTGGACGGAGAAGGCTAATTAAAATGATATCATTTAATATCGCATGTATGTAATTTTTTTCTCCTCAATTCATTTGCATTGAATGTATTTTCATAAGATCGAGCACATGTAGAGCATATGCACATATTCTAAAGCAACATTAACCCACGATAAACACAAATATGTTTCATTTACAGTCTATGTTGACGTGTGTGGTTTAATCTAGAGCGATGCATCATGCCATTACTTTATTCTACAAGCGACGGTGCGTGCAGACAGATTGAGAAATGAGGAAAAGCACCTGGAAGAGTGGTAATTCATACACGGGACTGCAGAAAGCATTAAGCATGTGGAAGTAGGTGAACTCATTAGCAGAAACAGGTGTGATGGTCACTATGGCAACTGCTGGTGCTGATGCTGAGGGGAAACTGAGAGGGAAATGAAAAACACACACTTAAACATCTGAAGAGTTCAGTGTTTACTAGGCTTAGTGGGTGTATTTGTGACATTCATGATATTAAACATGAGCGTTGTACAAGCAAAGCAACGTGATTGGCCAGTTCACGTCAATCAGACTTGTCTTGTTTAAAATGGGCGGTTCTTGGGGAAAAAAATCAATGTGAAAAATACTGCAAGAGTCAATTTAAATGTAATTTTAAACAATAGCAATAGTTTCCATGTAAAGTCGCAAATAAATTTTGTATGCAAAATTAAAGGGCACCTATTTAAAAAAATCTACTTTTTTAAATGTTTGGACAGACATATGTGTAGGTATAGTGTATAGACGGTCATTTTGGGCTGATATAAACACACCCAGTCCTTTTTTTTTTTCAATTTAACAGCATAAAAACGGTGGACCAATTGGAGCGGTTTTGAGACCGACCGCAACTTTACATAGGAGTGCGTCTCCCCGCCCACCGAATTAATTGACAGCTGCGTATTAACATGTCTCCATAGTAACGCATTTAATCATATCAACAAGACAGGACGTGTGCAAAACAACCGGGAATAAAAGATCTGTTCAGTTCAGGAAGGTCATCAATCATCATCAGATGTGATAAAGAGTGAGTTTCACAAGTTTAACACGTGTTTAAAACAGTGCATGTTTGTAATGAACTACAGCGATTCACTTCAGCTTTACTTCATCAGCACAGCCGCGTGTCAGCGAAAAAACGCTTCAATCTCGGTTTGTGGACAATAAATCAGGTTTATTTTGTACATTAACATAACAGATATCCACACAGAAGTGGATATTAGCCTGTATCCTTTCACATTGGCTTGCAAAAGCAGTGCAAAGCTCAACGCGCGCGCTGTCTGTGTGTGTGTTTGTGTGCGTGTGTACATGAACCTTGTAACTCCTCAACAAACACATCAAACAGTCATTGGTAACGTTCTTACTGTAGTATTTCACAAACGTAGTGAGATCTGCTTCCTTTACATCTGTTCCTGTTGCGTCTGTCTGTCTGACGCAGCCGAGGGCGGAGATTGAGGCACGCTGACGGGCACGTGGGAACGGTGGGCAGGGGAGGACTATCCTTAAAGGCCCAGTACCAAAAACAGCAAAAAGCTGTTTAGAGCTACAATATTAAGACTTGAGACAGCTATAATTAATAATCTGATGGGTGTTTTGAGCTGAAACTTTACAGACACATTCTGCTGACACAAAAGACTTATATTAAATATTAAAAAAGGGGTCAAATATGTGCCCTTTAAGTGAAGTTTATTCATTTCAAGAGGATCACGTGCTTTTGATTTACCTCAGCCGGTGTCGCGGTTGTCAGGTGCATGCGCTCTGTCTTTTCATGTTTATTGTTGTCGCGTGTGTCTGTGCTGTGGCTTCCATGTGATCTGATGCGTGTTTGTTTACATCACGTGATCAGCAGTTTCAGCTGATGGCACTTGTTAGATATTGTAGAAGTCCATCTATTAGCCCAATGACGAAGGTTAAACGCATGTAATCCTTTTCCAGCGGTTCTGAAAAGAAATCTGTTATTTATTAGAATTTATTTATATTCGTTTTTTAGCTCCGAATTTAATCTGACTCCAATTTTAAGTGATCGTAATATTTAGACTGTAGTTCTAATCGTAAGAACGGATCACAATAATCATTTATGACTTAATTTAGAGTTTTGATCTATCTGTTCCCATACTCTTTAGTTTATACGTTCATTAGGGACCAAACGCCGCTCAGAGTTTCACGCCACGGGTTTGCGTGTCTTCTCTCGGACAGAATGCAGACACTCTGAAGTTAGTCAGGAATCCGGGTCACAGGAATCCGTCTCTTGCTTGCTACTCTGCCAAGCAGCTGCGCAGGATACAGCGTGGTCCAGGATTATGGAGCCTTGGAATCGTCTCGTTGCGGGTCTTGGATCGCATCCGTGGTGCTACATAGTCTCTGGGGGCCTCGGGATGAGTATCTCCAGGTGTAAATAGAGAACAAAGAGAATAATTAGCGTAGCTGCTGTTCATAGTGTATATAAACAAGATGCGTGGAGCACATTCATGCATCATACCGCTTAGTGATGTATTGAGTGTGTGCTTTACTAAAGAGATAGGTCTTTAATCTAGTTTTGAACTGTGAGAGTGTGTCTGAGCCTCGGACATTATCAGGAAGGCTATTCCAGAGTTTAGGAGCCATAAATGAGAAGGCTCGACCCCCTTTACTTGATTTTGCTATTCTGGGTACTACCAGAAGCCCTGAGTTTTGAGATCTTAAAGAGCGGGTTGGATTGTAGCGAGACAGAAGGTTGGTTAGATAAACAGGAGCTAGATTATTTCAAACTTTATATGTAAGAAGTAATATTTTAAACTCAATATGAAACTTAACAGGCAGCCAGTGTAACGAGGATAAAATTGGGGTGATATGATCATATTTTCTAGACCTGGTGAGAACTCTGGCGGCTGCATTTTGTACTAGCTGAAGTTTGTTAATAGAGGAGGCTGGGCAACCAGCGAACAGAGCATTACAATAATCCAACCTAGAAGTCATAAAAGCATGAACTAGCGTTTCTACATCTGAGATGGATAGCATACTTCGTAGCTTAGCAATATTTCTCAGACGAAAGAATGCAGTTTTTGTGATATGGGAGATATGGTTTTCAAAAGTTGGCATTGTTGCCACACAGCAAGAACACTGCCAGCCTTGGGGCCTCATGTATCAACGCTGCGTACGCACAAAATCTTTGCGTACTCCAGATTTCACACTCACGTTTGGATTTACTAATGATACAATTAACGTGAGAACGTGCGTTGGTCTGCGCCAACTTCATGTCTGGCGTACATGTATTTCTTGTGTGTTTGTTTTTTTCCATTGGCGGCTCCTAGAGGCTATTATGTTAAATTGCACACTACAAAGTATCGCACCAACACATGTGAAAAGCATTGCTATAAATTTATAATTGATAAAATGGGTTAATTGACACAATATTTTTCTACCAATTATGTGATTTAGAACGCATAAAAGCATTTGCAAATGTAAACAACCCTTAGGCCCCGTTTACACTAATGCGTTTTCGTTTTAAAACGCATAAGTTTTGCTACGGTTACGCCATCCGTCCACACTACGCCAGAGTTTTCGATCCCCGAAAACTGATCAATTATAAATTGATAGCAATGCTTTTCACATGTGTTGGTGCGATACTTTGTAGTGCCTTTACTGAATGAGCACTGTGCTACGTCCAACAGATCACACTATTGTGTCTTTCTTTTCTTTTCATTCTTTTATAACTTGTTTTAACTCATTTTAATCTGTTTTTATCTGTTTTTTATTATTTGTTTTTATTTTCTTATACTTCAATTTTATTTCTGTTTATGTAAAGCACTTTGAATTGCCACTGTGTATGAAATGTGCTATATAAATAAACTTGCCTTGCCTTGCCTTTGTAAACGCTGGAGAGGCCGTTTTCATTCTAAAACGCTGCTGCTCCGTCTCAGTGTGGATCGGGGAAAACGGAGACATCTGAAAACGGAGGCGTGGCTGCTGAGATTCGCTACTGAGATTCGCTTTTGGGTCATTGCGTATCTTTTCCTTATTCGTCAAGCCCCTATCACATGACTAAAACGCCACCAGAAGACGGCAGACCAGCCTTCAATGTAAACAACATGGACACAGAAATGGGAGCGTTGTTTGCACTATTGTCCGTTTTAGGCACCATTGTGCAGTTAAACTCTGCCTTTTTTACTACAACAGCTGCATATATTCGCAAGAGGCAAGCTACTGTTCAAGCACTCGCTAATCGCTCGCGTTTCAATCGGTGTAAGCCCTATTTAGAATGCCGAGCGAGACACATGCTTCCTGTTTATGCTTGAACACGCATGCCCAGAGTGCGCGAATGGTCACGTGATATACGTTTCTGGTGGAGTAGTGTGTACAGAGATGTGTTCAGAAATGCTGGGTGAAACGCTAGTGTGGATCGTTTTCATGCTAAAATGCCATTTTAAAACTAAAACACACTAGTGTAAACGGGGCCTTAATGAACACAAAACTTTGAAAACAGACATTAATTCTAAAATACATACAAACATCTCAAACATGTATGAACGTGTTTCGAATCAATGCTGTCCACGAGTGGAGTTAATGAATATGTTTGTAAGTTTTACTTTCAGCCTCGACTTGTTCATCCGCTCTTGTTTCGGGACATGGACAGAGAGTCAGACTGTGAATCTTTCATCACATCTGTTCCTCAGAGGAGACACCATGTTTTTCGCCATGTCATTAACATCAAAGAACTTAGAAAAAATATATCTTTAATCAATTTCCTCTCCTGTTCAGCCAAAAAAAACGAAACCCTTTGGCTTTCCTAGCTGCAGTGGAAGGTCAGACTCTAAAGGTCTTTAGTGTTGAAATCTCTCCCGTGTCAGAGTTCACATCTAACAGAGTAATTACCTTCAGAAAACATACAGTAAATCGCTCGGGGAAGCTCTGGAATCATTGGTGAGCTTCACCTTCGGTGGAAAAGCGGCTCGGATGAACACTCATTAACCAGCATCTGCTAACTGCTTTCAGAGAGAGGTTATTTCAGTCTGGGAGTATAATTACCTCTGGAGTTTTGCTTGTTATATTCAGCCGAACACAAGAGAATTTTGCTGGAAATAAAGTTTTGTTTGCAGCGCTGAGATTTTATGTCATTTCCGAACGAGCTAAAACTCATAAAGAGATTTGACATTTGATGCTGGAAGAAGCGGGAAATGTGGAGGATTTGAGGTGACGTAAGGTGCAATGCTCCAATTAGAAAACTCAAAATAGCTTCGGTATTTACTGAGATGAAGAGTAAAAGCTTGAGCTCGTGCTGCAAAGCCAAATAATTGCTTAAATATATGCACAGAAAAGATTTATGACACACATGCTCTCAGATGAAAGGTAAAATGAGCCTATTTACAAAAAAAATGGAGTGTTCGTTTAAGCTGAGGTTTGATAAATCCTGAGCGAGATGCTAATGGTCTAATCCGATTCAACTGTCTATGCTAAGCTAAGCTAAAAGTTCTCCTGTCAGACCCGGAGATGGACTGAATGGATTCAAAAATAGTAAAACTCATCTGTTTAACTCTTAAGGTACGGTAAAATGAGCCTATTTACAAAATAGTGGAGTGTTCGTTTAAGCTGAGGTTTGATAAATCCTGAGCGAGATGCTAATGGTCTAATCTGATTCAACTGTCTTTGCTAAGCTATGTTAAATGTTCTCCTGTCAGACCCGGAGACGGACTGAATGGATTCAAAAATAGTAAAACTCATCTGTTTAACTCTTAAGGGATTGTAAAATGAGCCTATTTTCACAAAAATGGAGTGTTTACTTAAGCTGAGGTTTGATAAGTTCTGAACGAGATGCTAATGGTGTTATCCAATTGAATTATCTATGCTAAGCTAAATGTACGCCTTTCATACCCATAGATCGGCTGAATTGATTCAAAAATGGTAAAAACTCATGTTTAACTCTTAAGGTGCGGTAAAATGAGCCTATTTACAAAATAGTGGAGTGTTTGTTTCAGCTAAAGTTTGATAAATCCTGATTGAGATGCTAATGGTCTAATCTGATTCAATTGTCTATGCTAAGCTAAGCTAAAAGTACTTCTGTCATACCCATAGATCAGCTGAATGGATTCAAAAGTGGTAAAAACTCATCTCTTAAACTCTTAAGGTACTGTAAAAATTAGCCTATTTTCACAAAAATGGAGTGTTCGTTTAAGCTGAAGTTTGATAAATCCTGAGCGAGATGCTAATGGTCTCATCCAATTCAATTATCTATGCTAAGCTAAGCTAAAAGTTCTTCTGTCAGACTCTGAGATGGACTGAACAGATTAAAAAATAGTATAACTCATCTGTTTAACTCTTTAGGGATAGTATAATGAGTATAATTTTCACAAAAGTGGAGTGTTCGTTTAAGCTAAATTTTGATAAATCCTGAGCGGGATGCTAATGGTCTTATATGATTCAGTTATCTATGGTAAGCTAAAGGTACGCCTGTCATACCCATAGATCGGCTGAATGAATTCAAAAATGGTACAATTCATCTGTTTAACTCTTAAGGTACTGTAAAAAAAAAGCCTATTAACAAAATAATGGAGGGTTCGTTTAAGCTGAGGTTTGATAAATCCTGAGCGAGATGCTAATGGCCTAATCAGATTCAATTGTCTATGCTAAGCTAAGCTAAAGGTTCTCCCGTCAGACCCGGAGATGGACTGAATGGATTAAAAAATAGTAAAACTCATCTGTTTAACTCTTAAGGGATTTTAAAATGAGCCTATTTACACAAAAACGGAGTGTGTGTTGAAGCTAAAGTTTGATAAATCCTGAGTGAGATGCTAATGGTCTTATACGATTCAGTTATCTATGGTAAGCTAAACGTACGCCTGTCATACCCATAGATCGGCTGAATGAATTCAAAAATGGTAAAACTCATCTGTTAAACTCTTAAGGGAATGTAAAATGAGCCTATTTACAAAATAGTGGAGGGTTTGTTTAGGCTGAGGTTTGATAAATCCTGAGCGAATTGCTAATGGTCTAATCTAATTCAATTATATATGCTAAGCTAACCTAAAAGTACTGCTGTCATACCCATAGATCGGCTGAATGGATTCAAAAGTGGCAAAAACTCATCTGTTTAACTCTTAAGGTACTGTAAAATGAGCCTATTTACAAAAAAAGAGGAGTGTTTGTTGAAGCTGAGGTTTGATAAATCCTGAGCGAGATGCTAATAGTCTTCATTCATTCATTTTCTTTTCGGCTTAGTCCCTTTATTAATCCGGGGTCGCCACAGCAGAATGAACCGCCAACTTATCCAGCATTTGTTTTACGCAGCGGATGCCCTTCCAGCCACAACCCATCTCTGGGAAAGCTAATAGTCTTATCCGATTCAATTATCTATGCTAAGCTATACGTACGCCTGTCATACCCATAGATAGGCTGAATGGATTCATAAATGGTAAAAACTGATCTGTTTAACATTTAAGGTATTGTAAAATGAGCATATTTACGAAAAAAAACGAGATGCTAATGGTCTAATCCGACTCTAGTGTCTATGCTAAGCTAAGCTAAAAGTTCTCCTGTCAGACCCGGAGATGGACTGAATGGATTCAAAAATGGAAAAAACTTCTCTGTTTAACTCTTAACTAGCAGTAAAATGAGAATAAATTGATAAATCTGTTTTACGGTAGAGGATCAACGAACTATTGATAGTTGTGTAAATACTGTCACACTAATGGCTGTCTGAATTATTTTCAGATTGCAATCCATTTAATATTAGTTGTGTTTAGTTTTACTTATTTACTGTTTTTGTGCATTTTTAATTGGGTTACAGTTAGTGAAATGTTTTTCGACCAGTAGTTTTTGTTTACTAACCTACAACCTTGCACTGCAGTATGCATTACCCAGCAGGCGTGTGTTATTTGCGAATGTGCACATGCTCAGTGGTGTGAGTGTGTTTCTGCAGGCGCCGCAGGAGAGCTCAGTGTAAAGCGCTGAGCAGACGTGATGTTTCTGCTGATCTACAGCACTCCATTCCCTGCTGTCTGAACACTGAAATACACCTAATACACAAATACACTTCATTGAACATGTACACATGGACATCACCTATATACTTTATAACTACAGGTTAACTATGTAAAACCTTTAACTGTTGATAGGTATTAGTTACTAGTTAATTAAAGTTATTCGTAACTAATAAAGTTATGGTAACTAATAACTTTACCTTTACTGAATTTGACTGCACTACACAAATAAACCTGAATTAAACTGAATTAAACCACACACACACACAGACCATCATTATCAAAACAGCATGTGATTCATTCAACAACTGTTCACACCTTATTTTAAGCTACTATTCTCACTATTAATAATAAACCACTAACTATGACATTCGCCTCAGAGAACTCCAAATTTGCTGCTTTTTAATAGTTATTAGGATAGTAGATGGATTTAGGTATTGGATAGGATTTATTGATAAGATCATGTAGAATATGTACTTTATGAGTGTTAATTTCTCCATTGTCAATTATTCCTAACTTATTTTACACTAATAAATTGGACCCCTCTTCTGTCACCATCCTAACCCAAATTGAATGGCCTAGCCAGAGCCCTGACTTAAACACAATTGAATATAACAGTGTTAATAGAGAAAAACTGATTCATTGTGATGAATGGCATTAGAATCATATACATGATTGATGTTTTGGTGCCCCCTAGTGGTTAAAACAGAGGCGTTTTCTTGATTTTGTCCTTGCGCAGCTACCGTAGTTCAGCAGAAAATGGCTGAGACTGCTACGGGTAAGTGTGCATTCATTGCAGGACTAAAAAAAACTGTGATTAAAGTGTATAACATGATTATCTTTGGGTGTAAAAGAGCGATTGAGTTGTCAACAAATGTATAATGCTTCTGAGAGATTTAAATAGCGGATTTATATAACGAAATGCAATATTATCGAGCTTTGTGTCTCATAGTAAAAATTGCAAGTTGTTGCTATCATGGCATTGTATTATTGAATATGACTTGAGCCTATCCTTCAAGTTAGAATGTTGTTTATCTTACGTCTTTTGTTTATTTGCAGTATATTGCCCTGTGTTTCACATGATTTGATTTGTTTCTCAGAATAAAGAAACACTGAGAACCACTTTTGGAAGGTGTCATTGCTTTGAGTTGATGACCGTTGCGAAAAACACAACGCAGAGGTCAACAATCGTTACACTAGCATCTCTGGAGAGACTCGTCTGCTTCAAATGGTATCACTCGATTGAAAGGGCTTTATCAGTGGTTATCAGCTGATAGATATGGGCTAGTAGGGCCTTTTGCGCCTACTGTTAGGCTCAAAAGGCCGTTATCATCCATTCACGTGATTTATCAGCTATACTAATAGAGAAGACTCCAGATCCAGATCTGTATTTACATTACTGTGATGGTTGGGTTTAGGGTTGTGGTAGACGTTAATAAAATACAATTATTGGAAATTTTTATAAATAATCAGCAAAGGCTCATTCTGCATTTTGTCTTTGAAATGAACGCTATGTGGTGGTATGCGCGCTTACCTCCATATGAATAGCTTTTCTGCTGTTATCAGTTTTTCCAGTGGCTCACCGTGTACATCGGCAGATTTGTGACGTGGTGTTGACAGCGACGACGGGGTTCAATGTACTTAAGGTACTGGAAAATGAGCCTATTTACAAAAACTTGGAGTGTTCGTTTAAGCTGAGGTTTGATAAATCCTAAGTGAGATGCTAATGTTCTAATCCAATTCAATTGTCTATGCTAAGCTAAGCTAAAAGTTCTCCTGTCAGACCCAGAGATGGACTGAATGGATTCAAAAATGGTAAATGGTGCGGAGTTGACCGCGATGACGAGGTTCGAGTCCGGCAAAAAACAGAAAGCAGGTAAGACAAAAGCCAAACAAGTAAATCATTTGCTTTTGGTTGCTTTTTAAAAACAGACAGTTGGGTTCAGGCAAGGAGGGTGAGTAAAAAAAAAAAAAAAAACTGACGTTGATTTACGTAAGACGAGCAAAAATTCTCATATAGCTGATAATATTAGTTTTCAAAGTTGAGGTTCAGTTTAGTTCAGTTCAGTGTGGTTTAATAATCATTACGAGAGTCCAAACACTGAAGAGCAAGTCCATCGATCGCAGCTCTACAGGTCCCGAATCATGCAAGCCAGTGGTGACAGCGCCGAGGAACAAACTTCACCAATTGGCGAAAGTGAAGAATTTAAAAAACCTGAGAGAAACCAGGCTCAGTTGGGCAGGACCATTTCTCCTATGGCCAAACGTCTTGTGCAGAGCTGAATGAGAGAATGCTGACAGTCAGCGAGACTCACCTGTCCTTGGAGCGTCACAGGAATCAGTCTCATGCTCTCCACCCCTCCATGCACCAAAGCAGCTGCTCAGGATACAGCCTGGTCCAGGATTATGAAACCTTGGGATCATCTTGTTGCGAGTTTTGGATCACATCCGTGGAGCTGCATAGTCTTTGGGGGCCTCGGGATGAGTATCACCAGGTGGAAATAGAGAATAAAGAGAATAATTAGCGTAGCTGCTGTTCATAGTGTATAAAACGAGATGTGTGGAGCACATTCATGCATCATACCGCTATGTGATGTATTGAGTGTATGCTTTACTAAAAAGATCTTTGAACTAGTTTTGAATCTAGTTTGAATCTGGTTTTGAACTGTGAGAGTGTGTCTGAGCCTCGGACATTATCAGGAAGGCTTTTCCAGAGTTTAGGAGCCATAAATGAGAAGGCTTGACCCCCTTTACTTGACTTTGCTATTCTGGGTACTACCAGAAGCCCTGAGTTTTGAGATCTTAAAGAGCGGGTTGGATTGTAGCGAGACAGAAGGTTGGTTAGATAAACAAGAGCTAGATTATTTAAAGCTTTAAAGGTAAGAAGCAATATTTTAAAATCAGGAGGATAACATTGGGGTGATATGATCATATTTTCTAGACCTGGTAAGAACTCTGGTGGCTGCATTTTGTACTAGCTGAAGTTTATTTACAGAGGATGCTGGGCAACCAGCGAGCAGAGCATTACAGTAATCCAGCCTAGAAGTCATAAAAGCATGAACTAGCTTTTCTGCATCTGAGATGGATAGCATATTTCGTAACTTAGCAATATTTGCAAGATGAAAGAATGCAGTTTTTGTGACATGAGAGATATGATTTTCAAAAGTTAAATTGCTGATTAGAAGGCAGGATTTGTAGTTCGTGTGAATGTGATTGTTCTCCCGCGATCTATGTTGGTTAGATCGCTGGTGATCGTGACAGTGTCTGGACTCTGCCAAAAAAACAAAATTAGCACAACTGAAGTGGCAGAATCCTGACAGTTTATGTTAGTAAATACATACCTAATGTTAAGTAAGTGTTAGCATTATTTAAATTATTTCTAACAATGTTTAATTACACTAAACAATGTTTGTTTTTCACTAGCTTATATTTTATTTTATACAATTATTGATTTACAATTATACTGTAAATTACTGGGGGTGTTTTAGGGGCCTGGAGAAGTTCTGAAATCCCCTGAAATTTAGATATATAAGTGGTTTTAACCTAATACAACTACAAACAGCACAAACTAGGCAACTTCATGTGCTAAATTGTCTTTTTGAAAAAGAAACGTTGATGTGTGGTTAATGGAAAACACTTTTTTGACCATTCTGACGCCAAGATATTTGCCAAGGGTCTACAAATGCAAAGATATTTGCATTAACCAGCAGCTGAACAGGTGTGTATAGTAAATGGAGTATGTGTGTGTGTGTTGATACATCGCTGGTTGAGGTCAGGTGTCAGGTGTTATTGAAATGAATATTGGCGCTGCAGTGATGCTCCTAAAAGCAGAAGTGTGGAGTGTGTGACGCTGAGAGTCTGTGTGCTGCTGTAATGACACCAATTAAACTAATTATAACGGCCATTATCAGCAGTGTGTCTGCGAGCCCACGCCACGCACCCACACTTTCATTAGCGCTCGTATTAATAGCGATCCAGTGCTGACAAAGCCCAGATGTGTCGTTTCTCCACCGCCGTTAGTGTATAAATGTGCTGCACTTGCTGAATAATCACAACGTTGGGAAAACTAGCAGAAGACACAAATATGACAACTCATGGATTCAAATTAAAGAGCCCCTATTATGGGTTTTTGAAAATGAGCTTGCATGCAGTGTGTAACACAGCTCTAAGTGAAGTGAAATGTCCAGCTAAGGCTTAAATCTGAAAGTGTACAGTGTTTAAAACTATTGATTCATCCATAAAAGAGTCGACTCATAGTTCCTCAAACGAATCGCTGTGCTTATGAGTCTTTAGCTGTTTTGGCATGACGTGAACACGAAACATAAGCCCCGCCCATTTGTGCGCGCGCAGACCGCAGAAGATTCGAAACCCCCAACCCCACACACAAACAACAGCGGTGAGCAAATGTTGCCAGATTGGGCGGTTTTGAATTTGATTGTGCAGGTAAAAACCTTTTGGATAGGGTTTGGATTGTCAGCTACATCTGGATCAGTCAGCTACATCTGGCAACACAAAGAAGAGCACTGTGCTCGGCTGGATATTGGAAGTGTGCAGATGAACCAGAGATGAGACTGTGAAGAGTCAGTGGTTGAGGTTTATTTCTGCAGAAATGCCTCAGCATTATAGCCCAGCCTTGTGCTGTGTTCCTCTGAGGAGCATCTGAAATCTACACGCTTACAACGGAGGATTCGTCGACCGTTTGTTAAAGGAAGGATCAGAAAAGATTATTAATGTATGCAGGGGCGGACTGGCCATAGGGAGCAACAGGACATTTACAGGTGGCCTGACGGTGAATCTGGCCTGCTATCCAACAAGTGTGAGTAAATGTGATAAAAACGGTTGCCTCATAGTTTTCTCTAGCTTATAAATGATGTATTTAATTGTGTTTGTAACTGTTAACCGCTTGTAGTGTATCTGGTTAACTTGTATTCTCATATCGTGTCTAAAAGCACGTTGTAAACGCGATGCGTGCCGCTTTGTTTATGGATTAAAATGCGTTTGTGAGCTCGTGTTCCTCTGTTTGTCGTTTCTATGGCTACATCAGCTCTCCTACACACGTGCGGCGGTCCTGTTTCATAATGGTTCAGCTTTTGCTGCTGTGTGCATTAATACTGAATGTGTGTCGCTGTTTTTACTTATGTTAAGAATAGAGTGATATGCTGGGAGAGCGGGGGGTTAGTTTCGAGGGTGAGGTGTCTGAAATACGGGCGACTTCCGGGAAAAATGAGTGTTGGCAGATATGCTCACGCACACACTATGACTACTTCAATATTGATAAGCCGTGATGGGCATTCTCTCTCGCTGAATGATGTCGACCAATAGCAACAGATTGGGACATCGGTCCAATCAGCGCAGTTTAGCATCATGCTAAGGAGGAGTTTGGGAACAAATGAATCGCTGAATGATTCATGTAGGAGTCGCTGGGATAATGAGGTAAAAATAAATGCAGATTATAAGACAATGAAAGTGTTTTTTTGCCCATGCATGCATATTAGCCTGCTGTTGGAGACCCCCAAAACCAAAATATGACCCTTTTTAATGTATAATAGGGGCTCTTTAAATTAAAGGTGCTGTATGTAGGTTTTTGACTCTCCTAAAGCATAGAAATACCATAATATGTTTGCAGATATTGATGAAACATTCTTGTTTATCTGAAAAACAATGCTGAAGTCAGATATTCTGCTTTGAAAATGTGTTTTCTGTGCTGGAATGCTGACTTTGTTTTGGTAATTTGAACCCGCCCAATGTCACTTGAGCCAATTATATTTCAGCACCCCTGGTTGCCTTGCTGGAAAACCGCATATTTCATTCATTCATTCAGAAAGGCTCTGAAAGCATGCGTCAGTGACCGAAATGCGACCTCCGGTGGACAGTAGCAGACTCTGAAATGAGACGCAGATTCACTTCTACAAGGTTATTAATTAGCAAATGATATAAATATTGCGCGTGTAAACAGTAGGTGAGCAGGTTACATTGTAACCTCATGTCCTAACAACACGCAGTGATGATGATGATCAGGCTGATGAACACTTGACAAACTCTTTTCATACCCCTAACTGCACACCATCAAGATGTAGCATGCACTGCACTTTAACCAATTCATACTTAAAACAATACTGCCGACAACTATGGGTACACCTATTCATTGTCTTCTACGTATTGCTGTCAACATTGCCAATTGTACATTGTCTTGTTTCTTTTTGGGAGTATGTTGTTGTATGTCTGTATTTTGCACTGTCTGGAGCCAGCACCTAAGCTTTTCACTCATCATAGCACTCATGCTGCTGCTGATGTGACAATAAAAGTGATTTGATTGATTTTGATGTGATTTTGATGTGATTTGATTTGATTTGATGAGCAATTTGGCTGTTCGCACCAGATGAAACATGACAGAAATTTAAATACAGCCATTCAGCAGGTTTATAATCTATTTAATACATATTAACCCTCTTTAACATTATTAGGTGTAGACGTTGAATCACGCGTTCTCAATTTTAAACGGTTTATTTTATTTTTAAGATCTGAGGTGAACTATCTGCTGCTGCTTTCAGTAATATGACAATCAGTGTCAAGTAAAATGGCATTGAAACTCACATTGTTAGCATTTAACACTGAATAAAGCACATGAGGGGTACCTGAGGTGGTCGTCGTCAGTTTTCTGTTGTTCAGCTGTGAGAAATAGAAGTCGTTTCTGATATATCAATTTGAGGGGTTGGTAAGGACAAAATCCCCTTTTTAATATGGAGAATATTCCTTCTATCTCATGGCGTATTTATTTAAAACATGATTTAAATCACTTACTCCTGTCCTCAATCTGGCAACCTGCACTTCCATTTGTTTTGATCCAGGAGTGCAACACCTACCTCAACCACTGGGTGTCAAACTTACATACTGCACCTTTAAATTATTAATTCTGCAAAAACTCACTGTCATAAAAGTAATATGCTGACATATGCTTGAAAAGATGTTTGTCTGCATTTTAACGCACTGCTGCTGGATTTAAAAAAAAATACACTTATCATCTACCTGCAAAAAGCATTAGTCTAATTTGTTTAACAAACACACCCACACATGCACACACAGATACACACACACATTTTTAATACTTCTATCAATGTTCATCATTTACCACAGTTTATATTATTATTTTAAGCTGCAGAAATAACAAAATAAAAACATCCAGAAACTTAAAAAAAAAACAATTAATGCAAGAAATTTTTTTGTATGTGTTTGAATAAAACATATTTATGTTTTGTTCTGTAAACCACTGATAATTTTTCCCTAAATTTTCATAAATACTTCAACCCCAAATCAGAAAAAGTTGTGACAGTATGGAAAACGCAAATAAAAAAAGAAAGTAGTGATTTCTAAATGTATTTTTACTTGTATTTCATTGCAGACAGTACAACAAACATTATTTAATGTGTTCCTCATTATTTGTTATCATTTTCTTTTCTTTTTTTCAGAATAGATTTTTTTTTCCAATTTTGGTTCTTTGGTTAAACACATTTTTCACTTTGTAATGTTGTGCAATGTTGCCATTCCTTTTCACAACACTTAAAAGACATTTAGGGACTGAAGACACCAAGTGATGAAGTGTTTCGGGTGTCATTTTGTCCCATTCTTCCTGCAAAAAAGTATATATATATATATATATATATATATATCAGGGCTGTCCAAAAATTAATCGTGAATAATCACATCCAAAATAAAAGTTT
>CAIGQQ010037999.1:2685761-2697555 GCA_903798035.1 Danio albolineatus | reverse complement strand
TATACACATTATATATATATATACACATTATATATATACATTATATATGAGCAAACCCACACCAATACAGGGAGAAACTCCACACAGAATTGACAACTGACCCAGCCAAGGATTGAACCAGCGACCTTCTTGGCGTGAGGAGATAGCACAACCTACTGCGCCACCGTGCTTAATAATAATAATAGGGGAGACTTTAGTTGTTTTCAGACAACTCGACTTTATGTTTCAACAAAGTCTATTTTCCTGGTATTCAAAACCTCCAGTCTGATTGTGGTTAATGAATGGAAAGGCCGGGTAACTACGACTGTTATGATGGCAAGGATAAAATAAATCAGTGATTAGAAATGAGTTCTTAAAACTATTATATTTAGAAATGTGTTGAAAAAAATACTACTTATGGCTACTAATGAGCCTCATTAAGTCGGGTCTAAAGTCAAGAATCATAATGTGAGAGGAAGAGATGTCCTGAAGGGTGTAAAAAATGACCAGGTTTAATAACGCACACCAAAATATGATCAGATTGTAAACGTGTGCTGATCAATGATGAGCTTTTTCCACCACAAACACACAAAAGGCTTCCCCGCTGACAGCGGGTACAATAGTTGACGGCGATCTGTGGCCCCTGTTACCATGACAACAGCCAGCCATGTGTTGCTGCGTTTGTATTTCGCTGTTTGACCATTGTTCACCATTAACACCAGTAAGAAACTACATAAGACAGGTCAGTTATTCTGCAGCTGAAACCTTTTCGACAATCTATCTTACACTCGACGTTGTTAAAACAGCAAAAACAAACGTCAATTGGAGTAGTTTCCAGGGAGAATCATGTTCGGGAGTGGGAGCATTATTTTTTGATAAAGGTTAATCAGGGGAACGACAAAATTCAACAATGGTTTTTGTGAGACTATGCAATATTTCAACACAAGCTCATTGTAGAAAGGTAGCCCTTTATACATTTCTGGAACTAGGTACATACAGTAAGACTGCATTTCGTCTTTAAAACGAACGCTACTCAGCTGTAACCTGAGGATGTGACACTGACAACAGAGGTGCGGATCCAAATGCAGGTTTAATGGAGATGTCAGGTAAGCAATGGTCAATAGGTGCAAACAGATGTATATAGACAGTCCAAAAACGTGGTCAAAAACAGGCAAAAGTCAGAAGGCTGGCGGCAGGCAGGGATGAACAGAGAGCAAGGCAAAGATACAAACACGGGAAAACAAGACCAAGGAAACGTGTTGAAATGTCACTAGAAGTAAACAAGACTCAGCCACAGTGAGTGTTTCTGTGCAGTTTAATAGTCTGTGAATCAGTGGTGAGTGGCTTCAGCTGGGAGTGTCTAATCAGTGGTGACTTGGAGCGGGTGAGTGTGTGTGTAGCATGACTGGGGATGTAGTTCGTAAAATGGCGGATTAGTAGTTCTTATGTGATATGTGTGTGCAGGGACACCGCTAAGGGGGGAAAGTTGGGATGATACTAAGGGCCCATGCACTCTAGGAGCCCACAGAGATCTGCTTTATAATTAATAACAGTATTATAATGTAATATAAATTATGAATGTATCTCTAAATTACAAGCAAAACAATTTATTAGAAATAAAAAATAAAAATATGGCATATATCTGCGCCTTGTGTCTGTCAGTGTCAAATTGCACCCCCCTCCTTTCACTGTATGGTTCAGTCCGTCAGTAGCGGGAAGAGAGTTGATGCTTTGAGTGTGATCGTCAGGTAAACTGTCAAAGCAGTGATGTCCTCGAGGTTAACATCAGCTGCGTCCCAAATCGCACACTTATGCCCTATTCTACGCTATTTTGTAGTATAAATAGTGTCAGTAGTGCGTTCACACTGAAAACTCTTACAATAATAAGTGCACTTTATTTACCCGGATGATGCTATCAGCATCATTTATGGGTCTGGGCTTATTTATGGGCCTCATTGTAATATAATTTAGTGTCTTATTGATTTTTGTCACTGTTCCAGTGTATTGCTCATTGTATAAGACACTAATGCAGTACAGTTATTTAAATAGTGACACTCTGGTGTTTTGTGTGTTTAGAAATGTACAGTTTTCAGTGAATATTTGATTACGGTTCCTTTTTTGTACTACAGTTACATTTGAACAATAAATCATCTGCTAGCTACAGTCATGGCCGTTCTCTTACTAAATACTGATAAGTAGCGGACAAAATCAATAATAAAATGCATAGGACAGTATAACTACATTGCAGACAAAGAGTTTGGATAGCTAGCTTGGTAGTAGGGAGCCCATCCTCATATTTTTTCATGGGGCCCAAAATTGCTAGCGGTGCCCCTGTGTGTGTACCAGCGATCTCTGGATGTTAGATCGCTGGTGATCGTGACAGCAGGGGTATGACGCCGTTGCTTTTTGCGCTTACCAGCGGACTGCTTACCTCCATATGCAGGGCCGGCCTGTGGCTAGGCATGGCCCGGTATAAGATTCTGACAGTATTACTGCTCTAAAAAATATTCTTGTTAAACGCCTGGCTAAAAAACAAAACCTTTTCCCTATTTGAAGACAATATATTTTATTTTGAGAAACGTTTAAAGTATTTTGGAGCAGCAAACATGTCAGGCTGAATAATTCAATTTAATCATTGACTTCTGCTGTCTTCATTAGCTTCAATAACACTTGAAAAGCTGAGATGCTCACTAGATTCCTTTTATAAGAGTTCCTTTCTTGATTACATCAAAGGCCTGCCTATTACACCTGGTGCTGGCAACCTGTAACATTTAACATTTACCATCTTATTTGAAGGCTGTTTTCTTTCATCATTTTTATTTTAGTTATTATCGTTTTTTCCATCTGTATGTAGTTATCCTGATGTCATGTTCTCATATATTTTCTTAATTTGGTATTTATTTATTGTTGTTTTGTTGAGTTAATGAATAAGAGTTTAGGGGATGGGATTAATAATGGACAATACATAACAAAACATAACCCAATAGAAAAAGGTACTGTCTCTTTTTTTTATTACTTATTAATAGATAAGGTTAATTTAAATACTGACAAAATTAGGAAAGAGTGGGGGAAGAAGCTTAATACAGAGATATCAGATGAGACATGGGAAGATTATCTTTCCAAAATCCATAATTTTTCTATTAACACAAGACACAGACTGATTCAATTCAAAGTTATCCACAGACTTCCTTATTCAAAAGTAAAATTAAATAAGATTTTCCCAAATGTATCCTTACTGTGCAATAAATGTAAAAACTTTGAAGGGACACTGACTCACTCATTCTGGTCATGCCATAAAATTAGTTCATTTTGGCAAGACGTTTTTAATTTTATATACGAAGTATATAAGATTGATCTGTCACCAGAGCCAAAACTGGGCATTTTTGGAGACACCTCAGAAATAGGAGATAATATATATCACAGGCAGTATCATTGTGTATGATATTAGCAAAGAAAATAATTCTACAAAACTGATAGTCAGAGCACGCGCCTGTCTTTGAAACGTGGATTAGGAGGCTTAAGTTATGTGTTGCCCATGGAAGAAATGCGATATGGAACGGCAAACAAAATAAACATATTTTTTTAAATCTGGAACCCAGTTTTGTTTTATATCAATAACGCTGGAATTGGTTTGGCATATGTCGATTTGTGGAGCCTACACATTTCTCTGTAAAGTATTCATAATTATAATAATAATGATTCCAAAAAAAATAAAAATAAAAATTCTCTTATGCTTTCAGGAAAATATTGTATTACATTGTATCCGACTGTTTGTGTATTTTGAAATGGCCTTTGTACAACCTTTTTTTGTTTTTGTTTGTTTGTTTGATTTTATTTATGATAAAAACAATAAAAAGATTAATGAATAATGGACAGTACATTACTGTTTACCTCTTAATATTTAATTTGTATTTGTCATACAAAAGAATAATTAAAAAGATTGAAACCGATTTCTTTACAATTAAAGCGTTTAAATCTTTGGATATATTTTCTGCTGGAGATACTGTCGTCCTAAAAAGAAAAGAAAAAAATAATATAAATAAAAACAAATTTTTAAAATCGTACACTTACATTAGGAACGGTATAGAATAAAATTTTTGCGGTATGAAACCTTGAGTTTTCCAAACCGCTGTATACCTTGGAAACAGTTATTGTCCAATGCCTACCTGTGGCTTAGGCAGTATAGGCAAATGCTAAGGGCGCCGTACATCCAAGGGGGCGCCAGAAATGGGGGAAGAAAAAAAAGTGGGTCCCACTTTATATTGTGTCGCTTATACCTGTGAACTTACATGGTAACTAAATGTGTAAGTAGTATGTAACTACAGTGTATGTACACACTGTTACATAGTATTTACTTGTGTAATACTAGTGTAACTACACTCATGTAACAACCCACTGAATAGTGTGTGTAAGTACAAATGTGTAACAGGACATTGGTAACAACACTAGGAAAGTACACATCTGTAACAAGAGTTATGTAAGTGCATTGTGTAACAACAATATGTACTTGCAGATGTTTTCCCACTTCCACACCTGTCTGCAGATCATGTACTTGTGAACAAAGTATGGCAGAACTAACGCTGCATTAGACGGTTTCACCCTGTGATACCAGTGTACTAACATGGTAAATCCACAGGAAGTGTCCACTCAATATAAAGTGTAAAATGGTCATAAATTACTGTTCATACATTTATTCATTTTCTTTCCGGCTTAGAAGGGTTGCAGCTGGAAGGGCATTCGCTGTGTAAAACATAAGCTGGATAAGTTGGCGGTTCATTCCGCTGTGGCGACCCAAGATTAATAAAGGGACTTGGCCAAAACGAAAATTAATTTTATTTTAAACTTTATATCGTGGACCGTTCCTGTGGAGTTACCATGTAACTACACTGTTATTAAAGTGATCATAGAAGACATTTCTACAAGTTACACTGTAATTCGTGACCATTTTACACTTTATATTAAGTGTAAGTTGGCGGTTCATTCCGCTGTGGCGACCCTTGATTAATAAAGGGACTAAGCCGACAAGAAAATAAATGAATGAACAAATAAATTAGTTTAAAGCAAATCTGCATTTAAATAAATGTCATTTGTCATGAATGCTAAGTGTCTCTGTGGAAAGCAAATATAAAATAATGCAAACTTAAAAAAGTAAAGTTTCTAGTGAGAATTCAGAAGTTTTGTTGAAGAATGCAGATGTTTGGAGTGAAAATAATAATGCACTTTTGTGCTCGGACACGATGTTTCTCAGGGGAACACAACAGCTTCACACATGAGAATGCAAATGTGATGCAAGAGAATTAACTTTTTTCCTCCCAAGGGAAAGCAACAGCTTTGAGGACAAAACATAATTGTGTGAAAATGCAAAAGATATTGTGGGAATGCAATCATTTTTCACCAGAAGACTATTTTCTCAACACTTTTGTGTGAGAATGCTAAGATTTCTTATTTTTTTTTCTGAAAAACAGCAACTGATTATTAAATAAATGCAGTTTCTCAAGAAACACAAGAGTTTTGCAATTCTCATTAAATCGTGTCTTCCAGTCATTTTGTGAGAGAATAGTTTCAAGGCAAAGCAGAAATTTCTAAGCAAAACATACAAGAAAATGCAACATTTCTTCTTGGAATCCAAGTGTTTTGTTAAAGAGTGCCGTTTCAACACAATACTTCAGTGAGACTGAGTCTTGTGGAATGCAATAGTTGTGCAAGACAACACATTTTTTGAAAGGGGTTAGGGGCATCGCCCTCACTTTTAGAGACAGACCATTTAGAAACAGATGATCAGGGGCGTCGCTGGACCCCAGTAAAAATCGGCAGTGCCCCAGTAAATGCTTTGAGAAACTTTATATGCAAGTGTATTTATTAAGAGTGGTAATCCCAAATGAAGACGGTATTCTCTATGTGCAACCGAACCATTAAAAAAGAAACCTGACGCATGCGCGCTGATAACCATACTCGCGCGCCTCAAGCACTGCTTGACGCTGATGCTCTGCTCCCAGTCCAAATTGAATCCTGGTGTGGTGAGAGATCGGGTTCCCCCTGACAATCAAGTCCGCCTATGACCCTGGGTGATCCTATTGGTTCATTTCCAAACATAATAGTTTTAATAACTCATTTCTAATAGCTGATTTCTTTTACCTTTGTCATGATGACAGTAAATAATATTTGACTAGATATTTTTCAAGACACTTCTATACAGCTTAAAAGTGACATTGAAAGGCTTAACTGGGTTAATTAGGTTAACTAGACAGGTTAGGGTAATTAGGCAAGTTATTGTATAATGATGGTTTGCTCTGTAGAATATTGAGAAAAAATAAAAGGGGCTTAAAGGGGCTAATAATTTTGACCTTAAAACGGTTTGTAAAATATTTAAAACTTCTTTTATTCTACCCGAAATAAAACAAATAAGACTTTCTCCAGAAGAAAAAAATATCAGACATACTGTGAAAATGTCCTTGCTCTGTTAAACATCACTAAGGAAATATTTAAAAAAGAAAGAAAAATTCGAAGGTGGGCTAATAATTCTGACTTCAACTGTATATATATATTTATTCCATGGTCTGTTGAAATTCTTGATTCTAATTGGCTGGAGGGTGTGCATTATTTTCGTTGAAACGCACAGGTAGTTCCAGTCAGTTTTGATCACAGTTGGAAATAAATGCGCTTCTCCCAAACGTTTACAGTTACTATAGCAACTCGCATGTGCTGCACATGAAACCGATGAGGGCTGTTAATGGCGGACGGGAAATCAGCAAAATTAGGAAAATACTCATCAACTATGCCACAAAATCAAGTTTTAAGAGTTTTTCAAGCGAGAATATAGTTATTTTAAAGTCAAATCAGCAGTTTGTGTGTAAGAAAAGCGCGTTTTAAAAATGTTGGAAGCTCCAGGCGGTGAGCAGCAGCTCCGGGAACGGCTCCCCCCGAGGGAAGCTTTATGTCGGCCAGACCATCTCAAGACCCACCACTGGATCTAATCTCTTGCATCTCTGTTGTTAAAACGGGATATATAATTAAACTTTGGTGTATCTAACGGTCAGTGTCTGGACATTTGAACTTATTTATTCTCAGGTGTATTTTTTTGGCAGAACACGCTCAAACCCCCCTTCTGCACATGTCTGGTGTTTATAATGACGTAACATGAAATAACTCTGCAAACAGAGATAAACCAGCTCCACCTTCACAGTTCAGTCTGCGGCTGCTCATCAACCCTTGATGAGTTCTCTACACCGGTGGTCAGATAGACGCATACCGTGGTTGTCATAAATCACAAATGATCAGTGTTTTCCATCAAAAGAGACTTATTTTAGGTTTCAAATACACATTAGCAGTAGCAGAACAACCCTTTAGTTCATGAAATACACCACGGTTGTCTGTGAAAGGGGCAATAATTACATTAAGCATGACAACGTGCTTACTTCAGTATACACATTATGTGGATAATTAAACATACTGTGCTGTCCGTAACTGCACTTTTGTGCACGAGGATCAGTTTAGGACCATGATCTGTTCACATTGCAAATCTGATATTGGCCACATTTATAACAGCAGTGTGAACAGCTGTGCAAAACAATCAGATCTGAGAAAAAATCAGATTTGAGCACTAAGCCTCGCAGTGTGAACGTAGCCTTAATTTGTTGCAATTGGTTTTGTTTAAATTGCGCCATTCCCGCCCCCCAGACGACCTTTTGTCAGTTTTTCAAAGACGACAGGTCATCTGAACGAAGTCTCACTGAAACATTCAGGTACAATTATAAAGCAGCATGGGTGTCACTTTAGCCGCTTTCACCACTTGTTCACACACAAACACGCGCAGTCAGTCACACACACCGATGACCTGGAGTCAGAATGATGGCGAACTCAACAAGTTCAAAGGTAGTGTTTGCAAACTGGAAATATAAGCACTACTTTTTTTTGCTGCAGTGAATTGCGGTAATCTGGCTTCCAGACAAGGGCCAAACATGGACCATATCTGGATCAAGCCTCAGCCAAGTTAATAACTCATAACTGGGCCTGAACTTGGCCTGAACTGGGCCATATAGGTTGATGTGTCACGATTGCGCTGAAATTGATAAACCCATAAAGCTTTGCACTTTAGGCACATTATGGGAATGCTTTTTCTCCAACACCAGGTCATTCTGAAAACGTAGTCCCACGTACGTTTCTGGAGACCGCACATTACGTGGTCAGAGGTACGTATGGCTGCGTTTCATTTTATTATACGAACGCTATGGGGCAGTGTGACACAGTCCCTTTTCACGCTTACAAGCTGACCGATCGCCTCTGAATGGACAACTGCAATCAGTTTGTCCTGTTAGTTCGCCGTGTTCATCGGCAGACTTGAGAGGCAGAGAGAAGTTGACCGTGACGACGGGGTTCGAGTCTGGTAAAGATTGGTTCCAGAAAGTAGGTAAGACAAAAACAGAATAAAATAAACTAGTAAATAACAGGGTGAGAATGTGGTAAAGTCTGAAAACGTGGTAAAAACGAGACAAGGGCTTTTATTTTTTCTGGATTGCTCTTTTTGAAAGTTGTTGGTTGGGTTTAGGGAAGTGTGTGAGTGGGTCAATCGATAAAATTTTGGTTGGGTTTAGGGAAGGAGAAGGGTGGTTCAGTCCATTGGTTGGTCGGTCATTCAGTCAGCCGACAGCGGCCTCTGGAGGGTTTACGTGAGAACAGCGGGCGCGAATGGCACTTGCGAGAGACATTTTAGATTTCAAAAGCGTACACATCGGCCTCTGGTGGATTCGCAAAAACAAAAAGTGCAAAAACACGTACCTCCCGGGATGTATTTCATCGCCTCCAGAAACATACTTAGGACTTAGGTTTTCAGATTGAGCCTGGGTTGTTTTTCTCAAAGTGACCTGAATTTTTTCTTTACTCAAAATTTATTTTAATTTATTTTAAATGTGGGTCAAGACTGGCCAAACGTACGTAGCCCACATATCAATTATTTTTAAATTTGGCCCAAATACTAGTGGATCACCAGCTAGTGGATAAGTGGATTATACTAGTGGATAGTCAGTGGATCACCAGCTTCCTGACAGATAGACAACAGCTAGTCAGAATGGGCAAAATCACGTCCGACAGCCGCACCATCAGTACTGGTGCCCCCCAAGGATGTGTTCTCTCCCCACTGCTCTTCTCCCTGTACACCAACGACTGCACCGCAAAAGATCCCTCCATAAAGCTCCTGAAGTTTGCGGATGACACTACTGTTTATCGGCCTCTTCCGGAACGGTGACGAGTCTGCATACAGACAGGAGGTGGATCGGCTGGCTTTATGGTGCAGATACAACAACCTGGAGCTGAACACGCTCAAAACGGTGGAGATGATAGTGGACTTTAGAAGAAACCTTCCTGCACTCCCCCCACTCACCATCATGAACAGCATTGTGGCTGCAGTGGAGTCATTCAGGTTCCTGGGCACCACCATCTCTTAGGATCTGAAGTGGGACACTCACATAGACTCTATTGTGAAGAAAGCCCAGCAGAGACTGTACTTCCTTCATCAGCTGAGGAAGTTCAACCTGCCACAGGAGCTGCTCGTGCAGTTCTACTCAGCTGTCATCCAGTCCATCCTCTGCACTTCAATCTCCGTCTGGTTCAGCTCAGCAACCAAATCTGACCTCCGTAGACTACAGCGAATAGTCCGGACTGCTGAACGAATCACTGGCACTACCCTTCCTACACTTCAAGAACTGTACTCTTCCAGAGTGAGTAAAAGGGCTCGCAAAATCACCCTGGACGCCTCGCACCCAGCACACTTCCTGTTTGAACTGTTACCGTCTGGCCGGCGCTACAGAGCACCGAGCACAAAAACAGCCAGACACAGGAAAAGTTTCTTTCCTCAGGCCATCTACCTCATGAACAGTTAAATATTTCTCTAATGTTCAATAAACGTGCAATACTCTCTCATACGCACTTGTACACAGCACCTTATAATAATATACAATGCAATACTTCTTACGCATTTGTACACAGCACCTTATAACCTATATATTTATAACAAATCTGTACATACATTTCAACATCCAGACCTTGTTGGACTGACTGCATCTCTGTTTAATGTCTATCGTCTTTTTCCATATTTATTTTGTGTTTTCACTTGTCACTTTATGTACTCTGGAAGCTTCTGTAGCCAAAGCAAATTCCTTGTGTGTGTGAAGCACACTTGGCAATAAAACTGATTCAGATTCTGATTCTGATTGGTTGGTCGGTCATTCAGTCAGCCAAAGTCAGCGACAGCTGCCTCTGGAGGGTTTACGCGAGAACAGCGGGCGAAAATGGCACCTGCGAGAGACATTTTATATCTCAAAAAGCGTACACATCAGCCTCTCGTGGATTCGCGAAAAGAAAAAGTGCAAAAACACGTACCTCCCGGGATGTATTTCACCACCTCCAGAAACATACATAGGACTTAGGTTTTCAGAATGAGCCTGGGTTGTTCTTCTCAAAGTGACCTGATTGGAATTTTTTCTGTACTCAAAATTTATTTTAATTTATTTAAAATGTGGGTCAAGACTGGCCAAACTTACATGAGCCACATATGAATTTTTTAACTACATTTAATAACTACATTTTATATCTGGTCCAAATCTTGTGTGCCGCCTTAAAGATGGTGCCACTTCTGCCAAACCCAGGCCATGTTTGGCCCACATGCTGTATGCCAGCGCCGGATGAATGCCTGCTGTGCCAGCTTTATGCCAATTCTGAGCCAGAAATGTTTGCTACTAGTGTAGTAACTAAAACCAATGTCTCTTTTAAAGGAAAATTCCCAACACATGTTAGAACGATCCCTTTAAGTAAACAAATGCAGAGTTTCTTTTATTTGCGCCTCTGCAGGTCTGTTCTCCACACAGGAGATCCTCAGTCTGTCTGACAGCGAAGTGCATTGACTTCAGGGACACGCGGAGGGAAGATCTCAGCACGAGAGCCATGCCAAAACACAACTGTGTCATCTCCACACAGAAGATGCCAAAAATAAAATATCCTCTCTTGTTGCCGTTCCAGGAATAAAGCAGGATGAGCTGACACAGTCTGAAGCCTCACCGGGTGTTTGACTGCTGCGCTTGACTCTTTATTTTCAAGGTTGATCACGCCAGCTCACGGTTTTTAAGCAACAACAATAGCTGGAAGACACACGCTGCCTGTTAAAAGTTCAGGGTCAGATGCTTTGGTGAGAATTTACCATGAGGTTATATTAGTTAACATGAACAAACAATTACCAACATATCTATTACAATATTTATTCATCTTTGTTAAAGTCTGCATGAACCAGAAGCTGCGACTATTTTTTTTTCTTCATGTGTCTGAATAATGCGCAGGTTAGTGTATACTCCATCAGCTGTTTTAATTTCTGTCAGCTTTGTGTTTATGACTGTTTGCCGCCATCTTGTGTCTGAATAATGTGCAGGTTAGTGTATACTCCATCAGCTGTTTTAGTTTTTGTCAGCTTTGTGTTTTTGACTGTTTGCCGCCATCTTGTGTCTGAATAATGTGCAGGTTAGTGTATACTCCATCAGCTGTTTTTGTTTCTGTCAGCTTTGTGTTTATGACTGTTTGCCTCCATCTTGTGTCTGAATAATACACAGGTTAGTGTATACTCCATCAGCTGTTTACGTGTGTCAGCTTTGTGTTTTTGACTGTTTAGCGCCATCTTGTGTCTAAACAATACACAGTATAGTGTATACTTCATCAGCTGTTTACGTTTCTGTCAGCTTTACGTTTTTGACTGTTTGGCACCATCTTGTGTCTGAATAATGCGCAGTTTAGTGTATACTCCATCAGCTGTTTTTATTTCTGTCAGCTTTGTGTG
>CAIGQQ010037999.1:2660402-2682391 GCA_903798035.1 Danio albolineatus | reverse complement strand
GTTAGTTCGTTAGTTTATCAGTTAGTTCGTTCATTCATTTGTTAGTTAGTTTGTTAGTTCATTAGTTAATTAGTTAGTTCGTTCATTCGCCATTCGTTTATTAGTTTGTTCATTAGTTAGTTCAGTCGTTAGTTCATTTGTTTATTCGTTAGATTGTTTGGTTGTTCATTAGTTAGTTTGTTAGTTAATTAGTTAGTAAGTTCTAAGGTCTAAATGTACACGGTAATCTTTCTTTTTAATTGTTAACATTTCAGAGACTATACTGTGTCTGCATGTGTACATAGGCTATATATTTTTTCTAATAAATACAGTATGTATATACCTGTATAAGTATTTATGAAAACACTTTAGTTCAAATAAAAACTCCCACCATTTAGTACTGGCTTATCACCCACCTGTTAGTAAGATATTAACTGTTTATTAGCACGTATAAAGTTAAGATCTTCTTCTACAGTACATCCCTAATCCTACCTAATACCTAAACCCAATTACTACCTTAATAACTATTAATAACAACACAGGCTCATTGTGAAAACGTACCCCCGTATACATTTCTGTATAGTGTTTACATAATGCGAAAACCCAAAAAAGACTGATCTTGTGTGTTCTACATAAACAGCAACTAAATGTAACACACACACACACAACTGATTTCATAAGGGCAACCAGCCAACGCTCTACAAACAACATAAAAAAAGCGCAAGTCTGATTCACACAAATATTGGATGAAATCATAAAATTTTAATAAGCTTTTGGCCATGAATACAGAGTCTGCGGCTTGCATCACTGCCGAGCGCACATTCTGGGATTGATCCGCTTTTATTATTGCTTCCTAATGAAACTTTTAGCTGTTGTGTTGGGGGTCTCTGATGTTGTCTGGATAGGGGCTGGAAAACAGTGAGGGATGAGTCACACATTTCGAAGGTTTGGATAGATGAATACACTCTTTGTATCACACACACACACACTTGCTCTCTCTTCGTGATCTCTCTGTCTGACTCACACCAAAGCTTGAGTCTATTTAGTTTTTTTTTTTGTTGTTGCTCTGAGGCGTACAGCTCATTTTGCTCTTTGTCTGCTTCTGAATATTCATAAAGACAAGCTTGTAGCATCATCTACATAGTACATCTTTGAAGCAATTTGATCCCACTTCACATAACAGCCAACAAAACCGCCATACAAGTGGTTCGGTGGAGAGTGGGCGATTTCATCTTTTTAATTTTAAACTGGTAAACAACATAGATCCAATAAACTGTTAAAGCGATAATGAATAAATAATAAATGAAGAAAAAAGTGCAGTAATATTTTCATTTATCCCTATGTATCAGACTTATAACCATATTGTCACGATCACTAGCAATCTTCCCTTTGTAGATCGCTGGAAACACTCACTATCACCTGAAATACAATTCTGACACCAAACTGCACTACATTTCCCATCAGTCTCTTCACTCACACACCAGTTCCCGATCACCCCTGATTACATATAGACCATTTTGAGGGATGTAAACAATAACAATGGTCCCAATGCATATCATGTTTTACATTTTTTATTTTTATAGCTTCTGATAATCCAAAAAGAGCCACATATTAATAAATAATGTTATGATAGTAACATTAAAAATAAAATAATGTTACAAATAATATTATGATATATTTTTTAACATGATGATATGATTGAATTGCCTCGTTACAGTTATGAAATAGTTTGATAACAAGCAGGAAATGTTCATGGGACAATGACATGACATTGAAATAGTCTATAAACAGCTTAAAGCTCATCATAAACTGATATCCTTGACTATTTATACACCCCACTTGCACACACACACACAGTGCTTAGGTTTGTTATCCTGTAGCTTTTCAAACTGTTCTATTGTCTAGCCTTGCCCTGTTTCTTGACCCTTGCCTTGTTTCTCAACCCTTACCTTGTTTCGCATTAATGTTGTAAGAATGATTTTGGATTTTCTTCATGATACTGTTTGCTCCTGTTTTGACCATTGCCTGCATGACTCTGGGTCAATAAACTGCATTTGGACCCTCAACTTCGTTATACCCCAACTGCCCCAACTGTCACACATATATTGTCACATATTGTCATATAGTTTTATTCGCAATCCCTATATGACACAAAGTGTATTGTGAATTAAACATGCTTACAGTACACCAAATTTTATGATTTATGATTTATTTTCACAATTTGTTGATGCTTTTGAACTGCATTAACGAACCGTGATCTTTTGTCCAATAAAACTTGACTTTGAAAAGTTTGAAAAAGTTACTTATTGACCTTTTTTGATAGTTTGAAGTTATATATTTGAAGTTATATATTGTTTAACACAGGCTCATTGTGAATGTGTACCCCTGTATACATTTATGGAGTGTGAGAATTATGTAGCCAAAGCTACTTATGGCTGCATTTCATCTTTAAAATGAACACTACGGGGTGGTATGACGCTGCCAACGTTTTCTGTTTCTTTTCGAGCTACAGGCTGGGTTTAGGAAAGTAGGTGGACGAGGCAGTCTGTTTTTTGAAAACACTGTCGGTTGGGTTTAGCGAAGGCAGTGAGCGCTGGTCAATAAGTGCTTTTAAAAACACTATTGGCTGGTTTTATGAAAGGCAGTGAGCAGGTCAATGGGTGCTTTTGAAAAGACTATCGGTTGGGTTTAGGCAAGGAAGTGGGCAGGTTGATCTGTGCTGTTGAAAACACTGTCGGTTAGGTTTAGGGAAGGCAACGGGTGGGTCGATCTGTGCTGTTGAAAACACTGTCGGTTAGGTTTAGGGAGGGCAATGGGTGGGTCGATCTGTGCTGTTGAAAACACTTTCGGTTAGGTTTAGGGAAGGCAACGGGTGGGTCGATCTGTGCGGTTGAAAACACTATCGGTTGAATTTAGGGACGGTGTTGAGGGGGTCAATCGGTGCTTTCAAAAACACCATCGGCTGGGTTTAGGGAAGGCAGTGAGCGGGTCAATTCGGGGCTTTCGAAAATACTATCGGTTGGGTTTAGGGAAGGCTGTAAGTGCTGGTCAATCAGTGCTTTTAAAAACACTATTGGCTGGGTTTAGGAAAGTCTGTGAACGTGCAGGTCAATTGGTGCCTTTGAAAATACTATCGGTTGGGTTTAGGGAACGAGGCGAGCGAGTCAATCGTTGCTTTTGAAAACGCTACCGGTTGGGTTTGGGGAAGGGGTGAGCAGGGGTACTAGTCAGTCAGTCAGTCAGTTGAAAGTGACCTTTGGTGGATTTATACAAGAACAGCAGCTGCAAATGGCACTAGCAAGAGAAATTTGGGATCTGAAAAAGTGTACACATCGGCTTTTGGTGGATTTGTGATAACAAAAACTGCAAAACAATGTAGCTCCAGGGATGTATTTTGCACTCTCCAGAAATGTTTACAGGGGTACGTATCCATAATGAGCCTGGGTTGATATTGTTTATGTTTGTGGTATGAATTAAAATACCAAAGCCTGATAATAAATAGCAAGTACTTTTTTCTGTTATTTTACTAAATATTACACAATATATTGTATCGAACTACTAAAATGTTAATAAAGGTCCATTTTGTTAAAATGCTGAGAATATCAAAAGTCGATAAAGTGGTTCCCATAAGTTCCCATAATGCAATTCATTACCTAAAAATAAATGGAAAACCCCCATGAATCACAAAATACAGAAACAGTTCATTTCCGTATATTGTAAACACTTAATTGTGATTAGCTTCCTTTAAATATCTGGTTGCATCATGTTTTCTATTCTCTGATGTTGCATAATTTCATGAACTCAGAACATTTTGCTTTGTCAGATATTTGACATGACATATACACATTTATTTTCAATTTCAAAGTAAATTAAGTAACATTTTGAATATAAACATGCTTGTGCATCTCTCCTAAAAATACGTGTTAGATGGAAACAGGCAAAAATGCAAAGCGGACAGGAATCAAGACAGCTGATGGAGTATACACTAACCTGAGCATTATTCAGACACAAGATGGCGCCAAACTGTATAAAAACACAAAGCTGACAGAGATGAAAACAGCTGATGGAGTATACACTAACCTGTGCATTATTCAGACACAAGATGGCGCCAAAAAGTCAAAAACGTAAAGCTGACAAAAACAAAAAATGTTGAATGGGGCATACACTAACCTGCATATTATTCATGTACAAGAAGGATACTGTAAAAAAAAACATGGCATGACAGACAAGCAGATACACATGAATGTGGATGTAAGTATATGGATATGAATGTATTCACTGACGCTCAACATGATTTTAAGTTTCCGGATGAGCCTGTGCTATTTAGTGGTTGTTATCTGTTAATAGCATATCTTGAAATGTCACAACTGACCAATCAGAATTCAGTATTTCAGACGGCCATGTAATAAGCTGAGCTAACACTCAGAAAGCCACTAATCCTCAGCAAATATTACCCAGGTGACATTAACTCAAACAATGGCACTGGTTGAGAGAGAGAACAAACATTGTTTACAGGCCCACTGGCCAAACAAAAGCACAAACATGCTGTTTTCCCCAAATACACTCATGTGCAGTGTGTTTGAAAAGCTCTGAGGCTTTGTCTTTCAATTTTCTGTTGACTGATGGATTTCTGAGGTTTGACATGCTGAAATACATAAAACACACACTTGCACATTGATTCACTTGTTTCTTTTTTAAATATTTCCCAAATTATGTTTAACAGATTCAGGAATTTTTCACAGTATTTCCAATAATATTTTTCTTCTGGAGAAAGTCTTGTTGGTTTTATTTCAGCTAGAAAAAAGCAGTTACAAAAAAAAAAAAAAACATTTAAAGGTCACTATTATTTACGGAAGTCCTAAGAGGCCATGCATTAAAATATTTTTTCTCTCTTGTTATGTCGTGATCACAACTTAATTATCTTGTGATCGTGATCACGACATATTTGTTTTTTATTTATTTATTAGAGAAGGCATACATCTGTCTATATAAGATCCCGGGGTTGACAGCGAAATAACATTTAAACAAACAAAATAGAACATAAGTTGAACATTACTATATTGAATTTGTTTGTTTGAATTCAGCCCATATAAATCATTTGCAACCCCTTACCTTAATTTTTTTTAGTAAAGCCAATGGATCATATTTTTTAGAGTAGCTGTAACACTTCCCCTATTAAACAGCACTAATAAACCCAAAGGTTGTTGGAAGAGTTTGAGTCTCAAGGTGAAGCTGGATGTGCTGAAATCAACATGACTCGAGTGTTTTCATCATGTTCTTCAGATAAGAGCTGCTGATTCATATTTTGCATTTAATCGTCCAGAGACAGAGCTCAGTGACTCAAGCAGGAAATCTGCAGGCACACTTCAGGAATCGGGAATCAGCTCGTGGAAAATCAGCTGCAACCTGCTCTGAATAATGTGTAAACAAACTCGGCACTGCTCGCAGATTGATACGGGCTATCAAAGGCATGTTTTCACCACTCGTTGGAGAAAAATAGTAAAAAAAATAGTATGCAGTGTGGGAGAAATCCCTTATATGGAGCCGGTTTGGGCGTTTATAATGCAAATCACAAACCTCGCCGGTGTTCATTTTAGAACACTGCAAATTTAAGAACAGAAGAACAAGTTTAAGAACAAGATCTTTAACATATGTTAGGCAGAAAGTTATTGTGAGAATTTAATTTGTGTGTGTAAATAAAAATTATTTTTAATTATGAACAATTTAGGTGGCGGGGTGGCACAGTGGGTAGCTCCATCGACTCACAGCAAGAAGGTCGCTGGTTCGAGCCTCTGCTGAGTCAGCTGGCATTTCCGTTAGGAGTTAGCATGTTCTCCCTGTGTTGGTTTCCTCCGGGTGCTCCGATTTTCTCCACAAATCCAGCTAAATTGTTCATAGTGTATGTGTGTGAATGAGTGTGTATGGGTGTGGTATGGGTGTGGATAAGTTGGCGGTTCATTCTGCTGTGGCGACCCCAGATAAATTAAGGGACTAAGCCAGAAAGTAAATGAATGAATAGTTTATTCAAATTATTATTGAATGAATGAGATCCATTGTCATAATCTCATGGCAATTTGTAACTTTTTGATTAAGTGGTTAATCCAATTGTACTTCACAGAAGACATTATAATTTGAACACCATCTACGCTTATGTTAGTCTGTTTTTTATTATTCCCGAGGTTTCCATAATCCTGGACAAGGCCGTATCCAGAGCAGCTGCAGTGGTGGTCATGGAGGAGTGGAGAGCATGAGACCGATCTCTCTAAGACCCCAGTGACAGATGAGTCCTTGCATTGTTCCTGAAGGGCCAGCCTGTTTACCAGGCGGTGACCCCCTTCCACCTGCGGCTTCTCCACGATGGACATCCAGCGTTCTCCAGCCTCCGGCACCTAGACTGCAGCTCTGCACAAGACCTTTGGCCATAGGAGAAATGGTCGTGCCCAACTGAGCCTGGTTTTTCTCGAGGTTTTTAATCCTTCACTTTTGCCAATTGGTGAAGTTTTTTCCTCGCCGCTGTCGCCACTGGCTTGCATAGTTCGGGACTCAATGGATTACTCTTCAGTGTTTGGACTCTCAGCAGTGATTATTAAACCACACTGAACTGAACTAAAATGAACTTCAACACTAAAAACTGGACTGACACTGTTTAAATTTTTTATAATCCATGTGAAGAAAAACTAATTATATATAGTTATATATATATTAGGCACCACGGTGGCATAGTGGGTAGTACGTTCGCCTCACAGCAAGAAGGTCGCTGGTTTGAGCCTCACGTGGACACCACCGTCCTGGGGTTGGACAGACCCCCACGCGTCATTCACGTCGTAATGTTCAAGACTCAGCAAACAATGTGTGTGTGTGTGTGTGTGTGTGTGTGTGTGTGTGCTGTCTTTATAGTCCTTGTAATCTGTCTTTGAGCAGCTCCCTGCTGTATGAGTAATCAACCGTGATCCAGAACAGCGTGTGTGGTGTATGACTGGATCTGTAGTCCATGTAACAGCGAATTTGTAGTTCTTTAGCAATCTGTGTATATACCAGTGATCTGCAAGGATATATCGCTGGTGATTGTGACAAAGACTTTCTCCAGAAGACAAAAAAGATATATAATTGAAAATATTATGATAAAATGTCTGTTAAACATCACATTGGGAAACATTTAAAAAGAATAAAGAATTCACAGGAGGGCTTCAGCTGTACATGGTAAGGATAAGCATTATTACTGATGGTAAGGATAAGCATTATCAATGCTGCTGCTATTATTAGGGATTGTGTGTGTGTGTGTGTGTGTGTGTGTGTTTATGAAAATGTGTGTGTGTGTGTTTTTGTGCTCGAATGAAAAACGCGAAGAATGAGAATGAGACGCAGAGTGATTGATAAGAGGAAGATTAGAAACGCCGAGGAGGAAGCTCCTGATGACACCATCAATCCTCAATGGAAATAAATGAAGATTACAGCAGCTCCTGTCTCACACGTTCAATCAGTCATCATAGAAGGCTCTAATGTGATTCAGCACTCACACATCTGATGGCAGGACTTGATCCTTGGTCAGACTGATGAAACCGTCTGCAAACAAATCCAATTAGTGTGTTTGTTAGGCCAGTGTCACCACCACTATAGTTCGACTTGAGCTCTGGGATTCGATCAGTCACAAAAACCGTTGGATAATCAGACAGACTGCTGTCAGACAGATTATGCATGAGCAAATCAACATAGGCTTATTCTGAAAACACAGCCCTATATACATTTCTGGAGATCGTAAAATATGTATCCAGAATTACATATGGCTGCAATTTGCCTTTAAAATGAACACTATGGGGCAGCATCACAACGTTCCTTTTCACACTCACCAGCTTAACTCATGGACGACTTTCCCGCTGTTACCAGTTGTTATGTTCGATGTTAGTTTTTTGTGTGTGTATTTATTATCCTCATCCTCTCCGCTTCTTACTCCACCTTTAGGTTTCTTAATAATGGTTCCATTATCTGTCAATCATCATTATGACGGTGCCAGTTCCACCAATCCCTGGTCGCGCCATGCGCATTTAAAGCTCCGACAGACCAGTGTGTGGTGTGCGCTCTGCCTCGACGTACCTTTTGTGCTTCACGCAATTGGTGTTAACATGTTTAGGCTGGGCGCCACGGTGGCCTAGTAGGTAGCACGATCGCCTCACAGCAAGAAATTCGCTGGTTCGAGCCTTGGCTGGGCCAGTTGGCATTTCTGTGTGGAGTTTGCATGTTCTCCCCGTGGTTGCGTGGGTTTCCTCTGGGTGCTCCGGTTTCCCCCACAGTCCAAAGACATGTGGTATAGGTGAATTGGGTGAGCTGAATTGTCCATAGTGTGTGTTTGTGAGTGAGTGTGTATGGATGTTTCCCAGAGATGGGTTGCAGCCGGAAGGGCATCCGCTGCGTAAAACAAATGCTGGATAAGTTGGTGGTTCATTCTGCTGTGGCGACCCTGGATTAATAAAGGGACTAAGCCGAAACGAAAATGAATGAATGAATGAATGTTTAGGCTGTGTAGTGATTTATTATCTCAGTTTTACTGTGGACCCCTCCATCAAGCTCCTGAAGTTTGCGGACGACACTACTGTTATCAGCCGCATCCGGAACGGTGACGAGTCTGCATACAGACAGGAGGTGGAGCGGTTGGCTTTATGGTGCAGATACAACAACCTGGAGCTGAAAAAGCTCAAAACGGTGGAGATGATAGTGAACTTTAGGAGAAACCCTCCTGCACTCCCCCCACTTACCATCATGAACAGCACTGTGGCTGCAGTGGAGTCATTCAGGTTCCTGGGCACCACCATCTCTCAGGATCTGAAGTGGGACACTCACATAGACTCTATTGTGAAGAAAGCCCAGCAGAGACTGTACTTCCTCCATCAGCTGAGGAAGTTCAACCTGCCACAGGAGCTGCTCGTGCAGTTCTACTCAGCTGTCATCCAGTCCATCCTCTGCACTTTAATCACCGTCTGGTTCGCCTCAGCAGCCAAATCTGACCTCCGTAGACTACAGCGAATAGTCCGGACTGCTGAACGAATAACTGGCACTTCTCTTCCTACACTTCCTACAACTGTACTCTTCCAGAGTGAGTAAAATTACTCACAAAATCACCCTGGACGCCTCGCACCCAGCACACTTCCTGTTTGAACTGTTACCGTCTGGCCGGCGCTACAGAGCACCGAGCACAAAAACAGGCAGACACAGGAAAAGTTTCTTTCCTCAGGCCATCTACCTCATGAACAGTTAATATTTTCATATTGTGCAATAAACGTGCAAAACTTCTCCTCACACATTTGTACACATCACCTTATAACCTGTATATTTATAACAAATCTGTACATACATTTCAACATCCAGACTAACTTTTTTGATTTTAGTTAGATTAGTTTGAGTGTTTTGCCATCTGTGTAGTTTTGAGTTTTGTAGTTTAATTAGTTTAGATCGGGTGTCGTATGAACTGAAGATGTCGGTTTCATTGTCATTATTTATTTTTGTTGCTTAGTTTAGACTTTAGATTTAAGGATTGTTTTGTTTTGTTGATTTCTTTGACTTGGCTTACATTCATTGTTTTCGTTTAAAGAGAATATTGTAAACTTTTATTTCTTTTTTCCCATTTATTTTTGATATATATTGTTTAAACCATGGAGTAAAAAAGCTTAAATAGAGAATTGATTCCTGCCTCATCTTTGATCTGTCACACACATTACATCTGTCTCACCTAAATGTTACAGCAACCCACTTAAACATCTTAAACTCTTAACACCAGTTTGCCCAGTGGTTCGCCATGTACATCGAAGGACTTGAGACGAAGAGTGGAGTTGACCACGACAACGGGGTTCGAGTACAGCGAAGGACGGTTTCAGAAAGCAGGTAAGACAAAAACAAAATAAAAAAAATAAATAAAACAAGTAAATAACAGGGTGAGAATGTGGTAAAATCTGAGAATGTGGTAAAAATTACACAAGGGCTATTCTTTTACAGGACTGCTTTTGAAAACTGTCGGTTAGGTTTAAGGAAGTGGGTGGGTCAATCTGTGCTTTTGAAAACACTATTGGTTGTGTTTAGGGAAGGAGGAGGGTGGGTCAGTCGATCAGTAATTAGCTCCTTTCACACATGATCTCTTTCCAGAATATTACCGGCAATTTTCTGGAAAGGTCTGTATATATGAACAGGCCTTTTTTGAAAAAACGATAATTTAGTTTCGGCAAGAAGTAGAAACATTGCTGGAAAGAGTTCGCTCATGATTAGAACACGCTGACATGAGACGTCTACTCCAGCCAATTCAGACGCATTCACGTCCACGCTGTTTATGAAAATAAAAGCCTTTGAATATTTTTCCAGACATATTTAGCTGCTAGATGTTAGTCAGATAAAGTTTCTATGTTCCTTCTTAATGCCAATTGTGTAAATAATTATCAATAAAATGCTTATGATAAACCGCTGTTTGTTCACCTTCAAGCTCTGCTTCAGTTGCTTGATGCATGTGCACATGAAGCAGGCGGTGAGTGCCAGCACACACACATATTATGTACATCTCAACATGTGAAAGTGTTCCTACATATGTTTTAATCAAGGTTGTTCACAATACTTATCCATCCACAGAATTTGTAATGTCATCAAATGTGTAAACATTTAGCTGCGATTCGCGCTTCTGCCTTTGGACGTCTCTGGGACAAAGCAGCTGCATGAATGCTAAAGCTTTAAATTAAAGTGAACCCATCAACAAAAGTCTGAAGCCTTCTATGTTTACAAACACAAGCGCAGCTGTTTATAGCTCATTTCTGGTTAATAATATCAGAATTTACCGCTATTTTGGAATGGATGTGTGAACGGTCTTTTATGGGAAAATTCCGGAACGTCCTCGTCTGTGTGAACAGCGTTTTTTTTTATTTACTGGTAAAGTCGTTCAGATAATTTTCCAGATATTTACTGGTTTTACTGTGTGAAAGAGGCTAAACATTCAGTCAGTCGACAGCAGTCTCTGGTGGTTCTACACTAGAACAGCAAGCACGAACGGCAGTCGCGAAAGAAATTTGAGATCTGAAAAAGCGTACACGGCGGCATCTGGAGGATTCACAAACACAAAAGCTGCCAAAAGACATAGCTCCTGGGATGCGTTTGGCACTCTCCAGAAATGTATACAGGGGTATGTTTTCAGAATGAACCTGGGTTGGAACATATAAAAAAAAGAACATACAAAAATTATGTCATATAAAATTGAAGTCAAAAATGATTTTTTTTAAAATAAATTAATTTAAGTTTGGCTGGAATAAAAGCTGTAGTATTAAATCAGTTTTAAAGTCAATATTATTAGCCCCTTTAAGGTCATGTAAGGTAGTTTATAAATCCTGGACTAGGCCATATCCTGAGCAGCTGCTGTCGGGGTCATCGAGGAGTGAGACTGATTACTGATTTTTCCCTTCACTTTCCTCAATTGGTGAAGTTTGTTCCTCGCTGCTGTCGCCACTGGCTTGCTTAGTTGGGACTTGAGGAGCTGTGCATCGATGGATTACTCTTCAGTGTTTGGACTTTTAGCAGTGAATATTAAACCACACTGAACTGAGCTAAACTGAACTTCAACACTGAAAACTGGACTGACACTGTTTCAGTTTACTAAAATCTTCTATGCAAAGCTGCTTTGACACAATCTACATTGTAAAAGCGCTATACAAATAACGATGGTCTGAATTGGATCATGTCTGTCCATACTGAGAAGGCGTTTTAAGGAAACGGAAAAAAGGTAGGCCTTTTATAACAAACTTTTTGTGAACCTCCTATATTTTAGTGAACAGCAGGGTGGGGAGGGAGAAAGGGTATCACACACAAAAGTGTATAGACCTTTTTCTTGGCTGCTGCATGGAGGGCGCCATAGTGACCAGCGTCTTCCGAGTGTTTAGAACTTCCGCCTACAGTGTTTACAATGGGTAATTTGCCATCCGAAAATGGGTTTTCGCAGTCTCCCGAAACGTATCTAGGGCTACGTTTTCATAATGAGCCTATGTTGGTTTAAATCCGGCTCCCACCGTTAATATATTTCAAGCCTGTGGGAAGCACTGAATCATATTTAAAATCATGTGTGATACAGCAAAATTTATGGTATTATGCATCAACAATTTATTTAATGCACTAAACTGGAACCAATGTAAACAAGCTAAATCGGTAACATGCATTTAAATTGAGAGAACGCAAAAGAAGAAGATATTAATCATATAGATGCACCCTGTAATATATTCAAACATCATGTGCAGCTAAATGCATAATGGAATGAAGAAAATATGTCACCTGAAATAAACCAATAATTCTGCATCTTGTTTTGTGTTCATAATATAATAAGTTAACAATCACTTGAGTGTGAGTAAATGGTAAAGAAACTACATTTAAGGGGTGAACTGTCGTTAAATCTCAATTGTCAGTCAATGGAAACAAATGCTGATGTTTTATGTCACTTGAGACGCTGTGATTGGAGAAAAGCTTCAGTGTTTTGAAAAGAGTTGTGATGAATGATTCTCGACAGCATTACAGCGAACACTATTATGCTTTCTGAAGACTGACGACAGACGGACATGAGCTTTACTACGTGTTCAGTTCATGACGCAACTGATCAGAAACAGATGCTGCAGACATCTTGTGTTTGGACAGAAGAGTGAGTAGCTGCTAGATTGACTCAATTATACTGCAATGAAAGTGATGCAACTAATGATACTACATTGCACAGAACAATTACAACTTAATATATTGACTTTATTTCATTGCAAGATCTGCCAACGATAATATAAAGCAGTGATGAACAGATGAGCCTTTTTAAACCAAAGTTGAAGAGTTAGTTCATACAAAAATGAAAACTCTGTCATTAATTACTCACCCTCAGACCTTCATTCATCGTCAAGAACAAATTAAGATATTTTAGATGGAATTCAAGAGCTCCCTCATCCTCTATATACAGCCAGGGTCAGGAGACATTTAAAGTCCAAAAGTCTGGCCTAGAGCGACATCTGCTGTTAAAACTTGCCTAGAGCGCCAGCAGCTGTTAAAAACTAACCTAGAGCACCATCTGTCTACCATTAACAACTAGCCTAGACACCATCCCACTGTTTAAACTAGCCTAGAGCGCCATCTGCCATTAAAAACTAGCCTGTCATCAAAAACTAGCCTAGAGCGCAGTCTACTGTTAAAAACTGGCCTAGAGCAGCATCTGCCATTAAAAACTAGCCTGTCATCAAAAACTAGCCTAGAGTGCAGTCTGCTGTTAAAAACTAGTCCACAGGGCTGTCTGCTGTTTAAAACTAACCTAGAGAGCCGACTGCTGCTAAAAACTAGCCTAGAGTGCCGTCTGCTGTCAAAAACTAACCTAGAGTGCCGCCTGCTGTTAAAAACTAGCCTAGAGCGCCGTCTGCTGTTTAAAAACTAGCCTATCTGCCATTAAAAACTAGCGTAAAGCACCATCTGCTGTTAAAAACTAGCCTATAGCACCATCTGCTGTAAAAAAAAAGCCTATCTGCCATTAAAAACTAGCCTAGAGAGCCATCTGCTGTTAAAAACTAGCAGAGCGCCATCTGCTGTTAAAAACTAGCAGAGCGCCATCTGCTGTTAAAAACTAGCAGAGCGCCATCTGCTGTTAACAACTAGCAGAGCGCCATCTGCTGTTAAAAACTAGCCTTGAGAGCCATCTGCTGTTAAAACTAGCATAGAGAGTCATCTGCTGTTAAAAACTAGTGTAGGGGTCCAAGCTACATTAAATAGACCGATAAGGGATTTATTAGCTCATTTCAATGAATCAGATCTTGAAGATTCGAATCATTGATTCGACTCAATAGAGTCATATTGAATCAGATTAAAAGACTCACACTTTATCTACCATTCGCCCAGCGAGTAGAAGAGATCGCGTGTCACCAATCTTGTTTATATTATTTACGTGGCCAACGATAATAACATAACACAGTTTTGGGTTACTTTTAGCAAGGTAACAAAATCTACAGCTCGAGACAATGACTGATAAGCACATAAACAAGAACACAGTTCGCACAAAATGAGAACAAAGATTTATTGAGCTACACTACGATACGTGAAACTAACTACGTAATAAGCAAACAACAAACAAACGCACACAAACATTCACACATACACACAGAGGCAGTTCAGAGGATGCAAAATGAGTTGACAACAGTCCCAAATCAATTCTAGTACTTCTGACTAGATCTTAGAATCACACCTGAGAAACCACAAAAGCAGAGATTGAGTTTATCTTTAACTGCTTAAGATTAATCAGCACCAGATCAGTTAGAGACAACGTTAATTCGTGTTACTTGCGATTTTGCTGAAGTCTTGAATCTTGAATTTCCCTCGCCGGCCGGTTTGGGAAGCACGTTGGTCCTGACCGGGTGGTCACTCGCTTTGGTGACGTCTTTCAGTTCACTCCCTCGTGATCGGCTGTTGTCTTTTGGGTGTCGAGGTGACGGGCTCTCGGTTTGCGGAAGTTTGTGCGGTTTCAGCTGTGTCAAAACTTGCACGGAAAGTTCTTGGTGACCCAATCGCGTGGCGGAGCGGTGTCCGTGCAGAGAGAGAGGGGGCAGAGTGCACAGCTAGCGTAGCTGATACAAAAAGCAAAGATTTTACGGTTGCAGGGCGGTTTTAAGCGGCCTGGTCTGGTCCATCCCTGTGGCTCCATCTTCCAATGAGCAGTGATTATGAAGGGCGGGTACACGCCCTATATCATGTAGTGAAGATCAATCATTAACAGAGAATGCATGTTGGCTTCACGTGGTAAAATCCCTTAAAAGTTTTGTAACTGTTATATCAAAGGTTACAAAATAAATACTAGTTTTTCATTTACGTCTCTGTATTGCAAATGTCAACAGCTTCAGTTTAATACCAAACACTAAACATTTCAGACACCTAGACACCTAGTGTTCATTTAGCTGTTTAGTTTACTCTGCTTTTCAACATCACTGCAATTTCTACCTTCCACAACGGTATTAAAATACATTACAAAAGACAATCTGGGTTTCTATCAGCCTCTGTTAATGAGTATTTTGAAGTATGACATAAGAAATGAGTGATGGAATTAGCAAATTTCAAATTAAAATCCCTTAATTTGCAAAAAAAATACATTTTATGCTTGCTTGAGGTGGTTTTAGACTTGTGCGACAAAGAGTTCACACAAATTAATGACAGATGGAAACACATTAGCTGTATTAACTCTGATTTACGAACACCAACATAACCAGCTGTCTCCATTATGCTCCCTTTGTTTACTGTTGGTTGCTAGGTCACCAATACTACAGTCAGCCCCACTAAAAACATGATGGAAAAATTCACGTGATCCTGATTTTATTTGTAAATACTCACTTTTAAGCTCAGATTCGATTCAAGCGAGAGTAGCAACGCATTTTGAAAATCTCAGAATTGATTAACTGATTTTTGCCACAGCTCTACTAGGGCCAATTAAAATTTTTAATGTTGGTTGCTAGGTTACCAATACTACAGTCAGCCCCTCTAAAAACTGGAAAAACACACCTACTGTAATTAATTTTTTTTAATATAATATTCACTTTTAATATGGCAACGTTTTGCTTCACTTTTGGATGGATCCCCAACTATTATCAGCATCTGTGCTCGTGTTTTTCAGCGTGTTGTTCTTCTCTTTTCAGTCCTCAGGCTGATCTGATGGAGTCTGATAGTGAGTTCATAGGTGGAGGAAGAACAACCCACAGCAACTCATATGCACGCGCACACACACACACAAACTGCTCTGGGCGACTTCACACTCTTGTGTTTCCCTCCTCTGCATTGTTTACTGAACATCAGCACTCAGGTAAAACACCTCCTCAGAAAAAGCGTCCCGCGGATCAGCTTTCCTGAACACTGAATCGAACACACAGCGATCTGAAGGTGAACAGATCTCGCGTTATGTTTCATGCTGTGCAATGCAAATCACGCGCTTCTAGTTGAAATCAGTGATGTGCATGATCTGAATAATTGATCTAATGCAATTAAATGAATAATGCAAAGTATTCCATTCATTATTCAGTTTATTGAATTGGATAAAAAAAATTGAGTGATGTTATTAAATATACATTAAATTACATTAAACTGTCGTAATAATACTTTCAAAAAGCAGCATGATAAAATAATTAAGGAAGGATCATGCGACACTTAAGAATGGAGTAGCAGGAATACGTTCAAATACATAACAGTTGAATGGTTTGAAATGCATTCATACTGTATATGCACTCACCGGCCACTTTATTAGGTACACCTGTCCAACTGCACGTTAATGCAAATGTTTTAATCAACCAATCACATTGAAGCAACTCAATGCATCTAGGCATGTAGACACGGTCAACGATCTGCTGCAGTTCAAACCGAGCATCTGATTGGTTAAAGTCTTTTCAGATCATAATCCACTCACGTTCTTAAAATCACTGCGAAGTCCCAGCCAAAGATTTATTCGCTGGGCATTGTTGGTGCAACCTTACAGCCTAAACATTCGGCATATCCGAGGGTGAGAATGTTATGGCGGATGCTTTATCCTTAGGGCTGTGCGATAATACGATATTTAATCGTGGACGATTAAAATGACTGCACGATCCACTTTTCCTGAAAAATCGTTGTATCGCCATATAGTGCATGGTTTCCGCTACATTCATTCTTCCATGGAGGGGCGCCATACCAAAATTCATCCCGCCACCCCGTGTCAACAAGCCTTAAATTTGGATGCGTGTTTTTGTCAAAATGCCACGGAAAAGTGAGATCAGCCATCGGCGGCAAACTGCGGAGATATGACTGGGGCCTCTCTCGCGCGCTCTCGGTGTCGCGTGCACTCCCCCTCTTTCTGCTTTCGCGCGCACTTGCTTTTCCCCGCATTCCACAGAAGTTTACCCCCAAATACATAGTTTTACATTACGAAATGCAGTGTTGAATTTACAAACAGTCAGTCAGTACCGGAGAACAGATGTAACACGTTGATCAAATTGAGTTTCCAGTCACGTTGAAAGTAATATTCTCTCGTTTAGTTCTGCCTTCATTCATTTTTGATGTCAGACTTTATCTACTTTATTTTCCCCATGGTGACAGTTTGTGCATAATATTTTACTAGTTATAATGCAAGTGCAAGATAGTTGTATTCAGATTAAAGTGTAATTTAAAGACTTGACTAATTATTCTAACTTTAGTTAACATAACCTAGTAAAGTTATTGTATGACTTGTTTGGTGTAGACAATGAAAAATATACTGTAAATATTTATAATACTGACCTTAAAATTGTATTTTTAAAAAGTTTTATTTTAAATTAAATTTTTAAATAAAATTGTAATTTTATTCAAGAAATAAACTATAGGAATTAAGACTTATTATGACTCCAGAAGAATCATTTTTGTTTTTCAAGAAATACTGTGAAATGTTTTTCTTTTGTTAAAGGTCACTTGGAAAACATTATTTTAAATTAATTGAAGGGCAAAAAATTGACTTCAGCTGTATCTGTTAAGGTGCAAAAATGTGCCTTGATGTACTTGAAAGTTAGAAATGTGTTAATCTCACTACAATACAAAGTTACTTGTCAAATAAACTAACAAGGAAGATTATTTAGAGTTTAAGTTATTTAATTAGCTTGTTTATGAAGACTGCAGAGTGATGCATGAACAAAATGACTTTGAATAATTGTTTAAGTAGTTTGTGATGTATGTTAAAGTGTGCCCCTAAAAGCTTAAAGTACAAGTAGCCCCTGTCCGCCCGCGCCACTCGCTTAATGTCAGGTGACTCACACTCTGCACAGCCTTTAACTGCAGCTCGTGCTGTATTGAACACACGCATGTCACTTCATAACTATAGCAGCAGTTTTTTCGACTGAACTAAATTTATTAAATCCTTATTTGATTAAAATATTCTTAAACATACATGGTAAGAGTATATTTTTATATGGGGACATTAGTTTGGTTGTATTGTACCTTTGTACTTGCAAAATAGTTGTAAGAAACCAACTTGAAAAAGAATCGGGATAAAAATCGTGAATCGTGATTTCCCCAGAAAAAATCGTGATATGATATTTTTTCCATATCGCCCACCCCTATTTATCCTGTTCCCCGACTGACGGATGAATCAATGCTTCTTTGAGTTAATGTTTTCCCTTGACTTTGTTTAGTGCTTTTCAAGGCACCTTGTAAGGAATGAGATGTGGAGGGGTAAATTGAAACAATAATAATAACTCTGCAACAAACAAAAACAACAATAATAATAATAATAATAATAATAATAATTATTATTATTATTATTGTTGTTGTTTTTGTTTGTTGCAGAGTGCCTTTTGTGGGCCTCTGTTTTAAGGGGCGGGGTGTCACGGTCTTAGTGTTCTATTAAACAGCGTCCACTAGATGGAGGTGTTCCGTGATCTGGTATTTTTCTGGAGTGTTGGACAGGTGCGGTGTTTTGCCGTGATTACGTTTGGACCAGGTGCGGCGTGTTACCTGTGATGTGCGTTTGGATAAAGATCAAGAGAACAGGACGGCAGGCGTTCCCTCTTCAGCTTTGGAGTTTTTGTTTTGTTTTCTTTTCTTTATATTCATGTATCATTTCACTTAATTTTGATTAAATACATTTAGGTTGATTTGATTTTCTGGTTTGGACTTTATTTGGGTTTTGTTACTTCCATCTTGAGCCATAAGGTTGTGACAATGGGGAAGAAAAGTTATTTAAGTGACTTTGAAGGTGGCATGGTTGTTGGTGCAGACGGGCTGGTCGGAGTATTTCAGGAACTGCTGATCTACTGGGATTTTCACGCACAACCTTCTCTAGGGTTTACAGAGAATGGTCAGGAAAAGAGGACATATCTAGTAAGCGGCAGTTCTGTGGGTGCAAAAGCCTTGTTGATGACTTGACTTCTAGTTAATCATTTGGAAAATAGGCAGAAGGTGGATTTTTCAGATGAATCATCTGTTGAGCTGCATCCCAATCATCACAAATACTGCAGAAGACCTATTAGAACCAACATGGACTCAAGATTCTCACAGAAATCAGTCAAGTTTGGTGAAGGAAAAATCATGCTTTGGCGTTACATTCAGTATGGGAGCATGCGAGAGATCTGCAGAGTGGACGGCAACATCGAGAGCCTGAGGTATCAAGACATTTGTGCTGCCCATTACATTACAAACCACAGGAGAGGGCAAATTCTCCAACAGGATAGCGCTCCTTCTCATACTTCAGCCTCCACATCAATGTTCCTGAAAGCAAAGAAGGTCAAGGTGCTCCAGAATTGACCAGCCCAGTCACCAGACATGAACACTATTGAGCATGTCTGGGGAAAGATGAAGCAGGAGGCATTGAAGATGAATCCAAAGAATCTTGATGAACTCTGGGAGTCCTGCAGGAACGCTTTCTCTGCCATTCCAGAAGTGATTTGAGTCATTGCAGAGATGTTTAGATGCAGTCCTTCAAGCTCATGGGAGTCATACACAATATTCATTCTGTTTCAACTGCAGCATGACTTTATATTTTATACAGGACATTATTTCTGTTCAGTGACGAGACTTTAGTCTAAGCAGAGTCAGACCGCACTGTCCTCATTAAATCATTAACAATCAAGGCATGACCATATTTGATTTTGGTAAAATCTGCGTAGTCTAGAGGCCTTTGCCTTTCATATAAACCACTTCTGATACCAAATGATCAACTAGAAGTCAAGTTATTATTTGTTTTTCCTAAAACTTAGACAGACGACAAGACTTCTGTCTGGTAGTGTATATTTCACTGTGATCAACAGAAGAAAGAATTCATAAACATTTAGAAAGACTTGAGTGCCAGTAAATGTTAACAGAATTGTAATTGCTGCAGCGTTTTACCATTAAAACCACAATTAAATCAAACACAAGCATATTTACAGTTTCCATCTCCTTCAAGATGTCTGTCACATTATCCTTCTCTCAGCATATTACAGTATTTTGTGATGCTTCTCTCCTCAAAATGTGTGATAGCAGCCTGTGATGCCTAACGAGTCGTCTCACTAGGGCTCATAGTAGAGAGTGTGTGTGTGTTTTTCTGAAGCCTATGCTGTGTTTCACATTATCAGAGCATCAGTGGTGATGAATGCGTTTCCACGAGAGCTTTAGTCTCAGGGTGTTGTACTGTATTAAGGCCTTCAGCGAGAGTCAACAATTCAGGGTAATTGGGTCACTGTTGGTGTAGCACAAAAATATAACACACACACAAACACAAGAGTAATGCTCATGACCTGAAAACACACCTTCAGAATTATACGGCTAATCTCGGGAAACACAGTCAAAGCGTAATTTTATACAAGTATAATTTGTATTATGGGCGGCACGGTGGCGCAGTGGTTAGCACAGTCCCCTTACAGCAAGAAGGTCGCTGGTTCAAGTCCCAGCTGGGTCAGTCGGCATTTCTGTGTGGACTTGCATGTTCTCCACATGCTGGCATGGGTTTCCTCCGGGTGCTCCGGTTTCCCCCCCAGTCCAAACACATGCGCTATAAGTGAATTGGGTAAGCTAAATGTGTGTGAATAAGAGTGTATGGGTGTTTCCCAGTGATGGGTTGCAGCTGGAAGGGCAAACGATGCGTAAAACATATGCTGGATAAGTTGGTGGTTCATTCCGCTGTAGCGACCCCTGATTAATGCATCACAGCTATATGTAGTTTATGATGATACCACTAAAACATAGCAAACAGGAATCAGCCTGAACTGTCAGCAGAGAGCCTGAAGCCTTGAGCCAAATCAACCAGCCCTGAGAGCAATCATTTTATCAATTTAAATCCCAACCTTGAAATATGACAACAGATAAAGTGCTGAATAAATCAACTAAAACACCAGCTTTTGACAGCAGCGAGTTAGCAGAGTTCCCGACAGCTCTGTCTTGACTAATATACTGTACACCAATGCTGAATCTGAATGGGACCTTTTACTCCACCGCTGAGTCTTATTCATCAAAGCGAAATTGAAAGAAAAGCCAAATAATGTTGTGCCTGGTAGATCTGGCTGCCATTACGTCAATTAAAGGGGACCTGTTATGTAAAAAAAAAACAAAAAAACACACACAATTAAATACAGTTGTGTGGCAGCAGTGTGTGAATATAACCAACCTCTAACGGGAAACATTATTTACTCAATTTTATAAATCAGCCTGCAGAAACACTTTGATTAGCATTCTCTCATTATTCAGTCACAAGATGGCACCAGAAACGCAAAGCTGACAGAAACGAAAACAGCTGATGGAGTATACACTAACCTGCGCATTATTCAGGCACAAGATGGCGCCAAACAGTCAAAAACACAAAGCGGACTGAAGCGAAAACAGCTGATGGAGAATATACTAACCTGCGCATTATTCAGACACAAGATGGCGGCAAATAGTCAAAAACGCAAAGCTGACAGAAATAAAAACAGCAGATGGAGTATACACTAACCGGCGCATTATTTAGTCACAAGTTGGCGCCAAACGGTCAAACACAAAGGTGACAGAAACTAAAACAGCTGATGGAGTATACACTAACCTGTGCATTATTCAGACACAAGATGGCACCAAACAGTCAAAAACATAATGCTGACATAAACGAAAACAGCTGATGGAGTATACACTAACGTGCACATTAGTCAGACACAAGATGGCGCCAAATAGTGAAAAACGCAAAGCTGACAGAAACGAAAAACAGCTGATGGAGTATACACTAACCTGCGCATTATTCAGCCACAAGATGGCGCTAAACAGTCAAAAACACAAAGCTGACAGTAACGAAAACAGCTGTGGAGTAAACACTAACCTGCGTATTATTCAGACACAAGATGGCGCCAAACAGTCATAAACGCAAAGCTGAAAGAAATGAAAACAGCTGATGGAGTATTCACTAGCCTTCGCAGTCAGACACAAGATGGCGCCAATCAATCAAAAACACAAAGCTGACGGAAATGAAAACAGCTGATGGAGTATACACTAACCTGTGCATTATTTACTTACAATATGGCGCCAAACAGTCAAAAACACAAAGCTGACAGAAATGAAAACAG
>CAIGQQ010037999.1:2614314-2653118 GCA_903798035.1 Danio albolineatus | reverse complement strand
GGCTGGTTATTTAGTTGGTTAATTGTTTGGTTGGTTGGTTGGTTGGTTGGTCAGTTGCTTAATTAGTTGGTTGGTTAATTGGTTGGTTGGTTAGTTAGATGGGTAATTGGTTGGCCGGTTGGTTGGTTAGTCGGTTAATTGGTTCATTTTCCATATGAGAACTGTCTTTCAGCTGCCATCACCAAAAAAGCCTTATATATAAAGTATTAAATACATTTCATTAGTTCAGTACATTCTCCTTGTGTCAATTCATTATTATTACACGTAACTCATTTTTTCAGATCTTTTTTGTTTTGTTTTGTTTCATTTTAATGTTTGTATTGTTTGAATTTTGACCAAAACCTGGTTCCAGTCCATGCCAGCAGCTCTTTTAGAAATATTATTCTCAATTGGATTCAAGTCAGGTGATTGGCTAGGCCATTCTACAGCTTGATTTTCTGGTCACACTTTATTTTGATGGTCTGTTTGTTGAATGTAAGTTCCATTGCAACTAATTCTCATTGGATTCAAGAGTTCACACTTAGCTGATGATTGATTATAAAGCTTGTTTGGCATGCTGTCCCGGGAGAGAGCCCTGAGCTCATAAGATCCTCAAGCCGGGGCTTACTCCCGTTTGCAAGGCGAGAGGAGAGTTTGAGCTCAGGTAGATCTCGAGAACTCCCCTGCTGTAGTAGCTGATGAACAGATAGTGATTGCTATGAAGAGATAACTACTTACTAGGAGCATGTCTATGGAGCTGATTTGGATTAGTCAATTAACTTAAGTTGCATGTTTTTGGGCGGTGGGAGGAAACAGGGGAACCCGGGGGAAACCCACATGAGCACGGGGAGAATGTGTAAACTCCACACAGAAACGTCAGCTGGCTTGGTAAGGACTAAAACCAGTGACGTTTTTGCTGTGAGGCAACAGTGCTAACCACTGGGCCACTGTGCCACCCATCTAGGAAAAGAGGAGGAGTAGGGGTGGAAGGGGGGATTCTTCAAAATGAAGATGGCTGTGATATAGAACTTAGTGTATTTATAGTGGCTTAGGAATCGTCTGACTAATGAATCATAAACTGAATAATGCAGGACCAGCTGTGATCAATCATAAGCACGTGGTCCTCTCGAAATTAGTTTATAAATAAAGTTCACTTATAAGTAGACTGTTAGGTTGGGGTTAACATGTACTTACAAAGTGTCTTATAGTCAGTTAAATGTCTGTTGAATGTCAGTATCAACAGATATTAAGTAGACAGTCTACTAATACTCAAATTACCCATCGAAATAAAGTGTTACCGATTTTCTTTCTCTGAAAGCATTTAAGAGTTTCCTCTGCTGTGTTTTGGATCGTTGTCTTGCTGAAATGCCCACCCTGGTTTCATCTTCATCCTCGTGCTAATGTAGATGCTGGACTGAAGCAGCTGATATTCATTTACACTGAGGAAGGGAAGAGGGTTGCTGAAGAACTACTGAGAGATTTCAGCTGCTTTCTGGGCTTTCACTGCCTTTCTATACCTCCCTTTCTTCATGTGTTCAATACTTTTTCCCGGTGACATTTTATTTGATTACAGAACTTCATTTGTAAACTAATTAATTTAGTTTTCTTAGCATATATGGATTTCTTTGGTTATTACCAAAACCCTGTGTTGAATTTTGTGTTGAAGTCAACACAGTGAGTGGGCTTAACATACCAAGTGTAGAAATGACACCCTCTCATCTCTCTGACTCTTGCACCAGGTTTCACATTTGCACTATCAACACTTGGTCTCTTGGAAACATTGTGCATTTCAAATTGTGCTTTATACATGTGAGTGGGTTTGACAAACCACCTATAGAAACACTCTTCTCTCTTATGCATCTGACACTTTATAAGCTCGCAAATCTTACAAGGACTCAATAATGAAAATGATGTTTACTATACAGGGCTCAACAATAAGGAGTGCCCGATGGCCTGGGCTCAGCGTAAGAGAGGCCCGGCACAGTAGACAAATTTACTTTGTCACTAAAGTTTAATTCTGTCAAATTCAGTTTTAGACTTGAAAAAAAAGTTTGAGTCTTTGAATGCTACCTTCTGTGATGTCGTATACACCATAATGCTTTTCGGTTCTTCTTATGTTGTGAGCACATTATGTTTTCTCGGAACTAGGGGTGAGTTTCCCAAACAACTACGTAACTCGTGGCTGATCTATCATAGTACGATGCATGGTTTGGGAAAAGAACGATGTAGTGACTTCCCAGCGATTTGAGTGTTTCCCAAAACCTGTAGTTTCTCTGTCGCAGATCCATTGTATGAACCATGTTAGTTGTAACGTAAAACGCCCATAATGATAAAAATTCTAAAAAGGGTGGAGTGGAGTAACTACATCTTTAGAGAAGAACCTTGTCATTTCTTTGTGCAAATGATATTGTTTTACACGCACACGCATTTATAAAAAAATCCAATATTAGTTTTAGTAAAAACATGCACTCGTTTTCTATATTAACTGAAATATATGTAAACGGCACATATAGAGCCTGTGTTTCCTTTACTAATATTATTGAGAACATTACATATTCTATTCTAAAACAGAAAATCACTTATAAAAGCTGACACGTATCCTAATATCATATATAAATCATATAAATATAAATAAATGAGGCTATTTAATAAGAAATGAAATTTAACATTTATTATTTATTAGGAAATTAAAGAAAATCCTATTTTAATAATAATATTAATAATAATGATAATGATGATGATGATGATTATTATTATTACTAAGTAGGAATATGTTTATTTATTTTTTGAATAAATAATTTTTATAAACTAAAAGCATTAACGTATGCTGCTTTTTGTTTTCATAAGCTGTGGAGCAATGAGGGCCCCACGGTGGCGTAGTGAGTAGCACGTTCGCCTCACAGCAAGAAGGTCGCTGGTTCGAGTCTTGGCTGGGTCAGTTGGCATTTCTGTGAGGAGTTTGCATGTTCTGCCCGTGGTTCGCGTGGGTTTTCTCCGGGTCCCCCACAGCCCAAAGACTTGTGGAAGAGGTGAATTGGGTGAGCTAAATTGTCCGTAGTGTATGAGTGTGAATGAGTGTGAATGAGTGTGTATGGATGTTTCCCAGAGATGGGTTGCAGTTGGAAGGGCATCCGCTGCGTAAAACAAATGCTTGATAAGTTGGCGGTTCACTCTGCTGTGGCGACCCCAGATTAATAAAGGGACTAAGCCGAAAAGAAACTGAATGAATGAATGAATACATGGTAAGAGTATATTTTTATTTATAGGGGACATTAGTTTGGTTGTATTATACCTTTGTAATTTGCAAAATAGTCTTTAAAAAAGAATCGGGATAAAAATCGTGAATCTTGATTTCCCCAGAAAAAAATCATAATATGATATTTTTTCCATATCGCCCACCCCTATTTGAGAACCACTGGTTTAAATAAATCTCAGGTAATTGGGGGGCGGGGGGTGGGGTGTAGAGATGCAAGTCTGTATCAATTTATGCCCACTCGTTAATTACGCATTAAAAACAGCATATGTGTGTTTGGATTTAGTTGGGTTAAATCACCGGCGATTGCTGATTTACAAGCACCGCTGGATGTCACTTAAAATATCTGAGGTGCCAGCGTGTTCTATTTATTTCTTTTATTGCAAGGAAACGGCGGCCAAAAATATGGCACGCTTTGCTGATTCAAGGCAAAAGTCAAGGCTGGAACGGACCGAACGCACCTGAGCGTGCCAGAGACGCTTTTAACACATTGTGACAAACACTTTCACACATTAACACGCATACGCACACACACATACGGGGGACAGAAGAGCAGATAACCATCACTCATGATCGCGCTCGTTCTGTCCATTTCTCCATTAACGCCAAGAGGAGGAGAGACGGTGATGGAGAGGGAGGGAAGGGAAATGAGGGCCACGTGAAACAGCTGAAAGATGGATGTACAAACACCTACTGTGCACTTACGCGCACATACACACACTTGCAGACTTACCATAGACATAATGATGTGACAACTATACAGACTCTAAAGCAATCATTCAAATTCATTCATTCATTTTCTTTTCAGCTTAGTCCCTTTATTAATCTGGGGTCGCCACAGTGGAATGAACCGCCAATTTATCCAGCATATGTTTTATGCAGTAGATGCCTTTAAAGCTGCAACCCATCACCGGGAAACATCATAACACATACACTATGGAAAATGTAGCTTACCCAGTTCACCTATACCACATGTCTTTGTACTTGAAATCGGAGCACCCGGAGGAAACCCACGCCAACACAGGGAGAACATGCAAACTCCACACAGAAATGCCAACTGACCCAGCTGAGGCTTGAACCAGTGGCCTTCTTCCTGTGAGGCGATCGTGCTACCCACTGCGCCACCTTGATGCCAATACTTCAAATCTATGTGATTTATGAGCTGTTTTTCTCATTGGGATCAAAACAAATGTCCCCACAAGGTCAAAATTTACTGGTATTGCTATACTTGTGGGGACATCTAGGTGCGTTTCATATATTTGTTTATGAAATAGTAAAATGTTTAGTGCGGTGCATTTTTTTCTTACATTACATAAGCATCTATAACTTTTTTTTCATTTTGAGCATTATAAACTCTAGAATAGTGGTTCTCAAACTGTGTTACGCATACCACTGGTGGTACACAAGTTTCCTTCTAGTGGTACGCGGAGGAATCGATGAATAATTAAAGTAAAAAAATGAACAACTTTTAACCCTTTGACGCATACGATAACACCGATGTGATCAGTATATTGATTTTAATAGGCTAAACCTTTTATTAAAGTGGCTGACAATAATAAATATTGTTAATTAGAAGAATTAATCTGCCTTGTTTTTGAACTGTGCAGTGCTGTAGCTGCTTAAATAGCTCTACTATGCTACTGTACTTCAGTACCGGTTATTATGTCGGTACTTGGAGAGACAATTTTTTTCTGAGGTGGTACTTGGTGAAAAAAGCTTGAGAACCACTGCGCTAGATGATGGATAATAAAGCCCAGAGTGTCTTCCTTCCAAAGAAACATGAACTGTGAATGTAGACCAAATCATTCAGCATCTGTTAATGTTTTAGTTTGGGAAGGTCAGTTCTGAGAAAATGCCTCTGACGGTGAGGGAAAGGAGGACACCGATATAGTCTCTGAAAACCTTTTACAGAAATCTTATTTTGCATGCTATCTTAATCAAATTTGAATTATAAACTCATGAGACACTTGGCTTTCATGTCATATTTTTTTCTAGGACATAACATTAATGTTTTCCTGTGTTTGCTTATGGAAAAACAAATATTGAACACAATGCAATTTATTTTTTCTCATGACTTCATAATGTATAACTTTTTATATTGAACATGACACTTCCCCTTTTAGCACAGTAAAGCCCAATGTGTCTTCTTTCCAATGATACCTAGTTTGTGTTTGTAGCTTACTGGAGTCAGGAACTGTGACTAGTTAAAGTTAGGTAGGTGTAAATCCCCAAAAGTGAGTGCTGGGTAATATTATTCAAGGGGTATGAAAGCAGAGTGGTTTGACACCTCTAGTTGTAAAAAAGATCTGGTAAGTGGGTGAGTCCAGCTTTGTTTAGGCATCGAGTGGCGAAAGAGGGAATGGTTTGCATGAAAAGGGGAGTTTCAGTATGTGCAACACAAACGCAGACGCAGGGGAGATAGACAGTGACTGTTTACATGGACATCAGTCATCGAATTATTTGCCTAATCTGAATAAACCAATAATATGATTAAGGTGTTTACATGAGGTGGTTTTTGAACGTTCCTTTCATGATCCCTTTTTACATGTTACAGCACATAATTCGATTAACATCATTGCGTCTTCACGCTATCCACATTTCCACCAGAGTTTCATGTCATTTTGGGGGTTTCATTCTTAATTTGTCGACTGTAACTGCAGTTTGGCACTTTTACTTTCATTCAGGAACATTTCATGCATGCCCCCTGTGACAAACGAGATATTGGATGTGAGAAACTGCTGGAAAAGTGTAGCTTTAATAGAATTTGATACAGCACGCCTTCTATTTACATTATTATTATTTTTTTTTTATTTACATTTACAGCGGATCTTTCAGTCATAATATTGTAGTGATATTAACGTACTGTAAACTAAATCATTTTGAATAAGGTCTTCAGTCTTTCAGTCTTTAAAAACTGAAAGAGTACTGCTGACAATCCTAACTTTGCTATCTGAATACACTAATAAAGAACACTGATCCCACAAATTTGTAGAGACAGGACAATCAACACGAACGTCTTTTTTGAAAAGAAGATGAGTGGCATATCCGGATTTCACCATTTCCAGATGTGAAAATCTCTCGGGTAAAACAATTTTCCTTACAAATGTATTTTTGTCGCATGTTAGCAGACCACTGTAATCCACACACGATCAGTGCTCTCATAGCAGGGACATGGAAACACATTTATAAACAAAACACTGATGACCCACGTCTCCGATCAATTTGTCTTCTTACATTTGTTTTAATTACGGTTGGCGACACAACATGGCATCTCTCTGAACACTGTAACAGGTAAAAACAGTCTTCGAAGCTCAATCATGCATATTAATGAAGTTGTACCTCATTCACAATAGAGCGCGCTGATTGGCTTGAACCAAGTCTTTCTCATGAATTAATGATGAAAACTCAAAGATGTCACGTTGTACTCGACGGCACATTCAGTCTCCATGCTAGAATTTACACAAGGATCTCATCGTCGTGACACAGCTACAAAATTTTCTTTCAAACCGGAAGAAAAAATGTGGGTCCCACTTTATATTAGGTGCCCTTAACTAATATGTACTTACACTGAAATTAATCATTTGTTACAATGTACTTACTGTGCAAATGAACGTGTTTACATTGTACTTATGATTGATTAAATACCTGTATGTAATTACATCTGTAAGTAGGTTCTGTAATTAAATTTGTGAATACACTGTTGACCATCCCTTACACCTTAACCCACACTTAAACTTACCCATACCACCAAACCTTTTCTTTACCCTACCCATGTTCCACCTCAAAAGCACTAGAAATGTTCAACAATACATTTTGAACACAGTAAGTACATTGTATTTATTTTTTGATGCAAGTACATAGTAGTTAAAGCCACCTAAAATTAAGTAGGACCAAAATTTGCTCTAAACACTGCAAAAACGACCGGTTTTCAATTTTTTTGTGAAATATGTGTGTCCTATAAGTGTTTTAGCAGTGCGGGACGAAAATATGACAATCAACATCTCAAAAAAATGAAAGAATATAAAGAAATTAAAGAGCCCCTATTATGGGAGTCGAGTCATAGTAGTTCAAATGAATCGCAGTGATAATGAGTCTTTAGCCGTGCCGGCGTGGCGTCGATATGGAACTCAAGCCCTGCATGTTTGTTGCGCACGCAGACCCAGGAAAATTGAAACCCCGTCCACAAACATTGTAGAAAAAAAAAGACAAAACACTATAGCAGATCCTGGTTGAATCATGTCATGAAGACGCTGTGCTCTGAAGTGTGAGGGAAAGTTAGTGTTGTTTTCTCTACCCAAAGATGAGGCTGTGAAGAGTCAGTGGATGAAGTTTATTTTTGCAAAAATACCCCAGCATTATAGACCTAACCTTGTGCTGTGTTCCCCGTCATTTTTCTCTGAGAGAACTACATGGAGTAAACAAAAACAAGGACTGTGTATTTATACAAGGCTGCACAATCTAAAAAAAACACCAATTTTAAATTTTTTTGTGAAATATATGTGTCCTATAAGTGTTTTAGCAGCGCGGGACGAATATATGACAGTTAACATCTCAAAAAAATTAAAGAACATGAAGAAATTAAAGAGCCCCTATTATGGGTTTTTGAAAATGGCCTTCCATGCAGTGTGTAACAGCTTTAAGTGAAGTGAAATATCCAGCTAGGGCTTAAATCTAAAAGTGTGCTATGTTTAAAACTATTGATTCATGTAAAAAAAAAAAAAAAGAAAAAAAAAAAAAAAAAAAAAGAGGCGAGTCATAGTAGTTCAAATGAATCGCCGTGATAACGAGTCTTTAGCCGTGCCGGCATGGCGTCGATATGAAACTCAAGCCCTGCATGTTTATTGCGCACACAGACCCGGGAAAATTGAAACCCCCGTCCACAAACATTGTAGAAAGAAAAAGAAAACAAACACTATAGCAGATCCTGGTTGAATCATGTCACGAAGACGCTGTGCTCTGAAGCGTGAGGGAAATTTTGGTTTTTTTTTCTCTACTCAAAGATGAGTCTGTGAAGAGTCAGTGGCTGGTGTTAATTTTTGCAAAAATACCTCAGCATTATAGCCCCAACCTTGTGCTGTGTTCCCGTCATTTTTCTCTGACAGAACTACATGGAATAAACAAAAACAAGGACTGTGTATTTATACAAGGCTGCACAATCTGAAAAAAAACAAGCAATTTTAAAATTTTTTGTGAAATATATGTGTCCTATAAGTGTTTTTAGCAGCGTGGGACGAATATATGACAGTCAACATCTCAAAAAAATTGTGTTTTGGTGTTTCATGACCCTTTAAGTAACTTATGTTACTTCTCATGCATCACCCCCGACACTTATTATGACAGCACAATCTCATAGCTGAATACTGCTCGCATTTCACTTTTTTCCACATCTCAATGCGCTGCCCTTGGCTGCACAAAAAAATCCCATGCCTCACTAGATATTCCAGTTCTGAGATGAACTAGTTAAAGCTGGAATAACCCATATAAAGCAGCAGGCCAGCACACAGAGAAGGTTTACAGCTTCGGGGCGACACTCATCACATCCGAATATTCAGGTGCATCTTTGAAATGGTAAAGAGGGTTGTTTATAGATCAACATGTCTGAAAGACCCTGGCAGGAGAAAAGAGGGAACGCGCATGAGGAGAGCGGGTGCAGAAAACACAGGAAAAGCCCAAATTATTCAATCGGTTCATATCTTTCTCCTAGAAAGCAATGAGATTTAACTGAGAAGATGACTGAATTCTCATATAGTGTATTTCCCCTGAGCAAAAGTTTCAGAAGAGGTCTCTACAGGTCAACCTTGTTTCAAATTCACCGATATAAACTTGATTAATTCTCATCAAATTTGACATGGTTCCACAGAAACATGTGTTGGGACAATATGAAGAAATGAAAGAGCCCCTGTTATGGGCTTTTGAAAATGACCTTCCATGCAGTGTGTAACAGCTCTAAGTGAAGTGAAATATCGAGCTAAAGCTTAAATCTGAAAGTGTTTAAAACTATTGATTCATGTAAATAAAAAATATTTAAAAAGAGTCGGATCATAGTAGTTCAAATGAATCGCCAGGATAACGAACCTTTAGCCATGCCAGCGTGGCGTCGATATGGAACTCAAGCCCTGCATGTTTGTTGCGTGCGCAGACCCGGTAAAATTGAAACCTCCGTCCACAAACATTTTAGAAAGAAAAAGAAGACAAACACTGTAGCAGATCCTGGTTGAATCTTGTCACAAAGACGCCGTGCTCTGAATTTTGAGGGGAAGTTAGTGTTTTTTTCTCTACCCAAATATGAGGCTGTGAAGAGTCAGTGGTTGAAGTTAATTTTTGCAAAAATACCTCAGCATTATGTGCTTGCCTTGTGCTGTGTTCCTGTCATTTTTCTTTGACAGAACTACATGGAGTAAACAAAAACAAGGACTGTGTATTTATCCACGGCTGCACAATTTTTAAAAAAATTATATATTTATCTCATGCCTTTTTACAGCAGTTTGATTTATTGAATGTTTTCATCCCAAACATAATAAGAGAGTAGTAAATTTGCCCAGAGGGTAATGTTGAGTTTAAATTTTAAAAATACAAATTATTTTCCCAAAATATGCATCAAAACAAGATTTGTCATCAAAAATCATTCTGTTAGCTGAAACCAAGCAGCAACCTCCTGCTCTCCCTCAGTAGGGCAATACGGATGTAACTAAAACTGCAATTCTTCGACTCACCATTGGGGGCTGTCTCCAGCATCTCCAGATGTTCACTGACTGAAATGCTAAATTGGCCAGTTTTATTGGCTAGCTGATAAAAACATGTTTAAAGCCTGTTGCAACAGATGGTTTCGGTCTAATCTTACCCTTCATGACAACTGTGAGAGGGTGAATTTTTTTTTATAAGTCACCAGTTTAGTTTTTATTAAGTTTTATTAAGTCTGCATTATTAAGGCCGTAGCCACTTCAGTGACAGCTAGGTCTTGCTGGTCGCTGTCATGTTATTCTGGCTGATTAGCCGCTGAACTCGGCATATTAATTGTATTATTGTTTTGTTTTATGTGGCTTTACACAGTCAGCTGCCTTTTAGAATTATTTATTACAATTATCAGATGATATGGCATGCTTTTTTTTGCTCACAAACCATTCAAGTGGCCTCCGTTTCCCAGGTGAGTGAAATTCTTATACACTTTTATACCATATCTATAAATGTATAGTTTTATTTAAGATAATTTATCATCATTTATAATATTCTTTAGACCTGTAAAGCACTCCAGAATCTGACAGATTGATGAGCTGTAGGCTCTAGAACAGTCATCTGAAGCGTTGTCATACAGTGTTCTGCCTGGATTCCATAAATCGCCTTGCATTCACTAACAGACTATATTTGAAGTATCTGGGAGTTATTTGAGTTTTCCTAATGAAGAAAAACGTCATAAGAACAATGTTGAGTGGTTTAATGTATTACAACAGTGTATTTTTAAAGGACTAAACACTTTATTGCTATAGTAAATATCCAAGCACATGTGGTCAGAACACAAAGGAGTCACAGGTAATGAAGTTAAGCATTTCTCCCCCAGAAAAGCCTGTCTAAGCAAAATGCTAGCAGGCTTCTGTAGCTCCGCCTCTTTACCCTTTTTTGGTCAGCCCTGGTCGGTGCGATGACAAGCTAACAAAATGGTGACGGTTGGCCACGCCTACTTCGAACCTACTGCTCTTCAGAAACCTATGGGTGACGTCACAGATACTACGTCCATATCTTTTACAGTCTATGGCTTAAACACAGAAAAGGTTATGGCCAAATTAAGACTCAAAATCACCCCAGAGTGGATGAAAACATCCCCAACAGACTTTGTTACCCACTTTTTTTTTTTTTACTTTATAGAAGTTTTTATAAAAACATAACACCCAATAGTGTACATCATGTATATATTCCAACAAAGTTATCTCAGTGTTATTACGTGATACTAACTAGAACATGCACCAAAACACTAGCAAACAATACAGCAATAATACAGCACCATCAAAAAATTATATAAAAAATCTCAACCAGACTAATGGAATAAGAAACAAAATAGAATGACATGTAAAAAGGAAGGACAGAGAGAAAAAAGAAGGAGTATTACCAAAAAAATATTTCAGATACGTTATTAACCTATACATCTAAGAAAGGGGCCCCATATCTTGTCGTACAACTTCTGCTTGTCAAATCTAGAGAAACGTAACCTTTCCAGCTTGAGGGCAGAAACCATTTCAGCTAACCATTTAAAAAAATTTGCAGATGTTGTGGATTTCCACTCCATCAGAATCACTCTCTTAGCCAGCACCATGCCAAACATAATGCAGAGTTGTTGATGTTTAGGCCAAGTTAGAGCCTGGTCTGAACAACCAAACTGTGCTAATTCCACATCAATTTTAATGACTATTTCAAAAGCCTGGGAATAAAGTCCGAAGATACTTTTCCAAAATTGAGATACTTCTGGACAGGACCAGAATATATGACCGTAGGTCCCGACCGCGCCTCACACAAAGGAGAGATGGAAGGATACAGCTTGTTAAGTTTGGCCTTAGTAAAGTGTAATCTATGCATCACTTAAAATTGTATGAGCTGTAGTTTTACATTTATAGAGCAAGAGTGAATACCACTCAATCCCTCTTCCCAAGTAGAGGATGAAATGTCAATTCCTAATTCCCTCTCCCATGAATTTTTAAGGAGTGCAGTAGAGACCGAAACGTCAGAGGAGAACAGGGTAACACTTTATAATAACCACACACTATGAATCATTTATTAGGCATTAGTAAATAGTGAATTAATTATTTGTTAAGCATTAACTTTACATTAATACACGTTAGTAAGCAGTTTATACCTGCAGCTACAAATGCTCTATTCTTGACTTATAAGTACATTTATAATGTGCTTAATAATTGTACTTTCATAATTTGTTACTGATTAATTTTTCATGACTAAGTTAAGAATCACATTATTTACAAACCATTTGTATTTAAGAGTATTTGGTGGTTTTTTAAGATCATTCATAATGAGTTAGTAAACGATTAATAAACTATTCAAATCATCATTTATATATTGTATTATTCAGGCATATATTAATGGTTACTATGTATGTTCATAAATGCTTTATTAACTCAACTTCATCCAGTTTTGTGACCTAATCTAAAGTGAGGACTATTTATGCTTTATAAATCCCTTATAAATGACATATAAAGGGCTCAGTATCAAATGAACAATAATCTTAGCAATCCTATCTGAAAAATTAAACATTACACATAGTTTAAACATTGCTGAAAAACAAGAGTGTCAAAATACAGCATAAAATTGGATAAAAAACAACAATATAATTTAACAATACATTATGATACAACATTTTAAAGTTATTTAGCAATGTTTAAACTGTACAGTCATTTTATTTTAGATAAGGTTGCAAAGATTTATTTTTCATCTGATACATTTGATTTCATTTGATACAGTTTCACTGTGTACAGCTGAAGTCAGTCCCCCGCCCACACAATAGCATGCCTAATTAGCCTAATTCTGACTTCAGCTGTATAGAAATTAGAAAAGTCGTTCATGTTCTTTTTTTCTGTTTAGAATAAAACTGAGCCTTTAATAATCATTTATAAGGGATTTATAAAGCATGAACAGTCCTCACTTTAAATTAGGTCACAAAAATGGATGAAGTTAAGTTAATAAAGCATTTATTAACATACAATTTTACTATTAATATATGCCTGAATAATAAGAATTATAAATGATAATTTGAATAGTTTATAAATCCTTTACTAACTCATTATGAATGATCTTAAAAAAACTACTATTCTTAAATATGGCAAATAATAATGGTTTGTTAATAATGCGATGCCTAATTTACTAATGAAAAATGAATCCTTAACAAAGTATGAAAACACAATTATTAAGCACATTATAAATGTACTTATAAGTCAAGAATAGAGCATTTGTAGCTGCAGGTATAAACTGCTTACTAATGTTTATTAATGTAGTGTTAATGCTTAACAAATAATAAATTCACTATTTACTAATGCTTAATAAAGGATTTATAGTGTGTAGTTATTATAAAGTGGTACCGAGAACGGATATACACATTTGGTCACTAAATGTTTCTTCATTGGGCACTGCCTCAAAAGCTTGTATAGATCATTATCAAGAGAGGCCTCCTCGCACTGAGGAAAATTGTGTTTGATAAAATGACGCATTGTTACCCACTTTTTAATACAAAGTTGACACTTGCAATCAAATATGTTTCAAATTATCATTACAAAAAAGTGCAATCTCAAATAAAGTACAAAAGGAGCAAGAAAAACAAGCAGAAATAAAAGGGATGAAAGTTTCAGACACCAAACTGATGGATGGAGAAACACAGTCAAATGGACAGAATTTGCAGAGATTAAACATCCACACACTGTCTGTCTGAGCGCAGATTAATGTCCACCAGAGCGTCTGTCTGACCGGAGGACGTGAACGAGTGTGAGAGAAAGAGAACGCGACAGCTGAACACACACTTCGGAGCGCACATTTGTCTTGCTGTCATAAAACTAAAATATGAATAAATCACCGAAAACATTTGCTCGCCGTCTCCTCTGATTTAAAGCCTTTCTTCATTCTGGATGCTTTGGTTTGGTGGTGAAAGTGAAGAGAAGCTGCACAGCATGAACTCGCGCCGCATTAGCAAACCACTGGATCTCACGCGGTGAGCTTTGGCTTCAAGCGCCACAATCTGGCAACACACACTAAATCACCAGAGAACATGCATGCAGAAAATGTGTGTTCTGTATACTGCCTATTACGCGCATAGTAAACGCGGAACCACAGCATGATATGTTAAAGCACCCCTACTATGCCTTTCAAACATTACCTTTAATGTAGTGTGTAATGTACAGTAGCTGTTTGTGAATGTAAAATGCCGAGGAATACAGTGCAGATGAATGGAGTTATTTAGAGATATGAATAACATACACTGTATAAGTCATCTGTAATTCCAGTTTTGAAAATAAATCATTACTTAATGTAAATGTTACAGTGAATCGGAAATTGCACAAAAAAGGTGACTGAACTTGAAATTGTAAGGCAACTTGTTACACAGCTTCTTTTTTTTTTTTTTTTTTTTTTTAGTTGACTCAGCTTTTAACCCAAGTCCTGAACTTGACTCAATTTAAGTTGCATCAACTAAAAAAGCTCTGCAGCACTTACGATTTTGAGTTGAGTCAACTAAGAAAGCTCTGCAGCTCTTACAATTTTAAGTTGCCTCAACTAAAACAGCTCTGCAGCACTTACAATTTAAGTTGAGCCAACTGAAGCTCTGCAGCACTTACAATTTTAAGTTGAGTCAACTAAAAAAAGCTCTGCAGCAATTGCAATTTTAAGTTGTGTCAACTATAAAAGCTCTGTAGCACTTACAAATGTAAGTTTCATGAACTAAAAAAGCTATGCAGCACTTACAAATTTAAGTTTCGTGAACTAAAAAAGGTCTGCAGCATTTACAGTTTTAAATTGAGTCAACTATAAAAGCTCTGTGGCACTTACAATTTTAAGCTGAGTCAACTGAAAAGCTCTGCAGCACTTACAATTTTAAGTTGCGTAGACTAAAAAAAGCTCTGCAGCATTTGCAATTTTAAGTTGCGTCAACTAAAAAAGCTCTGCAGCACTTACAATTTTAAGTTGAGTAAACTAAAAAAACTGCAGCACTTACAGTTTTAAGTTGAGTCAACTAAAAAAAGCTTTGCAGCACTTGCAATTTTAAGTTGCGTCAACTAAAAAAAAGCTCTGCAGCACTTGCAATTTTAAGTTGCCTCAACTAAAAAAAGCTTTGCAGCACTTGCAATTTTAAGTTGCCTCAACTAAAAAAAAGCTCTGCAGCACTTACAATTTTAAGTTGAGTCAACTAAAAAAAAAGCTCTGCAGCACTTACAATGTTAAGCTGAGTCAACTAAAAATCTCTGCAGCACTTACAATTTTAAGCTGTGTCAACTAAATAGCTCTGCAGCACTTACAATTTTAATTTGCCTCAACCAAAACAGCTTTGCAGCAGTTACAATTTTAAGTTGCCTCAAATAAAAAGTTCTGCAGAACTTACAATTTTAAGTTGAGCCAACTAAAACAGCTTTGATGCACTTACAATTTTAACTTGCGTCAATTAAAAAAGCTCTTCAGCACTTGTAATTTGAAGCTGAGTCAACTAAAAAGCTCTGCAGCACTTATAATTTTAAGCTGTGTTAACTAAAAAAGCTCTACAACATTTACAAGTTTAAGTTGGGTGAACTAAAAAAAGCGGTCACACTTTATCTTGATGGTCCGTTTGTTGAATTTAAGTTACATTGCAACTAATTCTCATTTCAGATTATAAGCAGACTGTTAGGTTGGGGTTTGGGTTGGGGTTAGTGTATGTTGACATGTACTTGCAAAGTTTCTTATAGTCAGTTAAATGTCTGTTGAATGTCAGTATCAGCAGATATTAAGTAGACAGTCTACTAATACTCAATAGGGCCATCAAAATAAAGTGTTACCAAAAAAGCTCTGCAGCACTTACAAATTTAAGTTGCCTCAACTAAAAAAAGCTCTGCAGCACTTACAGTTTTAAGTTGTGTCAACTAAAAAGCTCTGCAGCACTTACAATTTTAAGCTGAGTCAACTAAAAAGCTCTGTAGCACTTACAATTTTAAGTTGCGTCAACTAAAAAGCTCTGCAGCACTTACAATTTTAGGCTGAGTCAACTAAAAAGCTCTGTAGCATTGACAATTTTTGGTTGCGTCAACTAAAAAGCTCTGCAGCACTCATAATTTTAGGCTGAGTCAACTAAAAATCTCTGCAGCACTTACAATTTTAAGCTGATTCAACTAAAAAAGCTTGGCAGCACTTACAATTTCAAGTTGCCTCAAATAAAAAAGTTCTGCAGCACTTATAATTTTAGGCTGAGTCAACTAAAAATCTCTGCAGCACTTACAATTTTATGCTGCGTCAAAAAAAAAAGCTCTACAGCATTTATAATTTTAAGCTGGGTGAACTAAAAAAAAGCTCTGCAGCACTTACAATTTTAAGTTGTGTCAACTAAAAAAGCTCTGCAGCAATTGCAGTGTTAAGATGCATCAACTAAAAAGCTCTGTAGCACTTACAAAAGCCATTGAAATAAGCAACTTTTTTTGAGTATCGGGAATTGACTGCAAACAATGTGTCTTTTTAAGAGTTTGATTTGTTTTCTGAATTAAGATAGTATTTAATTCAGTTCAAGTTTGTCTATTGCTTTTCAAAACAATTATTGTTTCAAAGCAGCTTTACAAATGAAATACAGAGGTACACCCACTTAGTATGCAATTCAGAAGTATGAGGTCTTTGTTAAATCATTGCTATTGTGTTTTTTCAAGCACTGAGAAAGCTGAAATTCAGAAATGCCATTGATCGTTTGGTTCTGGTCAAATCAAAATAGACCAATCCATCCGGCCAATCAAAGCAGAGTAAGACTGTACTCTTAAACCAAATGTTTCAGACACTGTTTGTTGACCTTGATTAACTTTTTGTAAGAGACTTCAAGCAAACTTAGTACATTTTGTATAAAGTGACCCATTATTCTCTATCAAAGATATTTAGTGTACACTTAATTATGAAATGACAGACTAATAACACTTTTACATAAGCAGCTGTAATCAAAAGTGATATTGTTTGTTTCTTCTAGACAGCACTCCAAGACAGACCAGCCAAATATATGCATGAAGTCAATATCAGCTCAGCGCCGGATGTTTTGCCGGCCACTAAATATTTCATGCTCATAACAGCCCAATCTCCCCTATCTGAATAGGACTATCCAACTATTTATTTTTCATGGAGTGCCGCTGTGCATTCGCCATTCAAAACGATTACAGATAACCACAGAAAAGCTCTTCATTCATTAGCCGAGGTGACCTGAGGACATTCACTGAGAATACATTATAAAAACCTAATGCTATATTTGATAGGATCTCAAATAAAAAGGGACAGATGTCAGCTTTAGTGAGCTGTAGAGCAGATGGACGGCTATTGTACGTCAACATATGGTGAAGGTGAGCTGTAAGGACACCTTCTTCTTAAACCAATGACAAATACTGCAGCAAACATTTGGAAACGTCAGATATGATTCACTTGTGTCTGTACTGTAGTCGTACTAGTACCTTTTCTAGGAAAATCACAAAGGCAGCTGTTAGCCAGCACTCACTTTTGGGGATTTACACCTACTTAACTTTAAATAGTAATAGTTCCTGTCTCCAGTAAGCTACAAACACAAACTAGGTATCATTGGAAAGAAGACACATTGGGCTTTACTGTGTAAAAGGGAAAATGTCATGCTCAAAAATATAAAAAGTTATACATTATGAAGTCATGAGGAAAAAAATTGTATTGTGTTCAATATTTGTTTTTCCATATACAAACACAGGAAAACATTAATGTAATGTCCTGGACAAAATATGACATGAAACCCAAGTGTTTCATGAGTTTATAATTCAAGTTTGATTAAAATATCATGCAAAATGAGATTTCTGTAAAAAGTTTTCCGAGACTAGTGTCCTCCTTTCCCTCACCGTCAGAGGCATTTTCTCAAAACTGACCATCCCAAACTAAAACATTAACAGATGCTGAATGATTTGGTCTACATTCACAGTTCATGTATCTTTGTAAAGAAGACACCCTGGGCTTTATTATCCATCATCTAGAGTTTATAATGCTCAAAATGAAAAAAGTTAATCGATGCTTAAATAATGTACAAAAAAATGCACTGCACTAAAGATGTGTTCACACTCTGAGCGACTTTGGGCGCTTTGGGCGACTTACAACAACCTTTGTCTACCTGAGCGACAGTGACTGTTGGCGACTGGATGTGGAGAGATGCGACAAAGTTCAGGATCCTTCTAATTTATGCAATTGAATAACGACTTTCTTGAGTGCAGTGAAAGTAGCAGTGACAATTAAACCACACTGAACTGAACTTCAACTCTGAACACTGGACAGACACAGATTCAATTTACTAGAATCTCCTATGTTAATCTGCTTTGACACAAGAATATCACAAGACGTCACAAGAATACAGTGTCTTCAGGCTCTATCCAGCCTTCTTTCCTGAGAAATATCACTAAGTTACAAAGTATGAACATCTCAGATGCAGAAACGCTAGTTCATGCTTTTATGACTTCTAGACTGGATTACTGTAATGCTCTGTTCACTGGTTGCCCAGCCTCCTCTATTAATAAACTTCAGTTAGTGCAAAATTCCGCTGCCAGAGTTCTTACCAGGTATAGAAAATATGATCACATCACCTTAATTTTATCCTCCTTATGCTGTGTTCACACCTGACGCGGCAAGACTAGATAAATCACAATATTCGTGCATAAATAATGCGTGAATAGACGCGAGAGTTTACTCACTTTATTCGAGTGTCAAATCCGCTTATATATATACACATCCAATGTTACGTTTACACATCCCTGCGCAGACAACATGTGGTGTATTCTTCCTATTTTTGTTCGTTCCTTCCAACCTTCCTTCGATTATTAGTTTGTTCTCTCCTTCCTTCATTCATTCGTTTGTTCCCTCCTTCCATCGTTCAATCGTTCGTTCGTTCATATTTTTGTTCTTTCCTACATTAGGTCCTTTTGTTCATTCATTCGTTCGTTCATTCCTTTCTTCCTTCCTTAGTTTGTTCTGTCCTTCCTTGAATTCTTCCTTCATTCATTTGGTCTTTCCTTCTTTCCTCCCTTCATTTTGTTCGCTCGTTCATTCTTTCATATTTTTGTTCTTTCCTTCATTAGGTCCTTTGTTCGTTTGTTCGTTCCTTTGTTCCTTCCTTAGTTTGTTCAGTCTTTCCTTGAATCCTTCATTTATTTGGTTCTTCCATCCTTCCTACCATTCCTTGTTCGGTCCTTCCTTTTATTTGGCCCTTCCTTCCATTCTTCATTCGTTCCATTTAGTGATTGTTTAAGGCTGTTTGGTGATTTCAGTCATCATACAGTCGACATCCATCATTTTCAGTGACCTGCAGTCTATAAACAGTCTCTGGATCATTGCGTGTGCAGATTTTGGACGTCTTTTTGGACATTTTTAATGTTTCCCAAAGGTTTGCTGCATTTATAAAGCGCCCATGTCTTGAGGTTGTTCAGTATGATGTGATTTACTTTCTATGTGTGATTTAATTGGACAGGAATCACAGGACTGATCTTTCTACTTTAGACAATGACCATAGACAAGAAAGAAATAAAGTAGTGACTGCAGGATGAAGGACAGTAGTGGAGTAAAAGCACTGATACTGCACTAAACATGTCCTCAAGGGAAAGTAAAAGTCCACATTTATAAAACTACTCAGTAAATTACAATTCCTGACAAAAACTACTCAATTACAGTAGTCTGAGTGTTTGTAATTAGTTACTTTACACCACTGATCCCTACAGACGGATTTGCTCTTCAGTGTTTTCTATGTTTGTTAAGCTGCTCAAGATGTCACAAGAATAGTGTCTTCTGTTTAATATTTCAACCCCCACCCCCCCCGAAATAAAAAGTAATATTAACATAATCTACATGCGCTTTAGTCAATTTGTGCTATGGCTGCTTACAGTACATTCCACTTGACTTATTTTCCAATGCTGTCACAATACAGACGCACATCATGGCAGTAAAACACCAAATTGAATTGAAACGGAGAGAGAGAGAGAGAGTGAAAGAGAGGCAGAAAAAGTGTGTGCGTAAGTGAGTGCGCTGTGTGAGAGAGAGACACACACAAACAGAGAGAGAGAGAGAGACACACACACATAGAGAGAGAAAAAGAGAGCGCAGGCATTCAAGAAGGAGCTGAATTGCATGGTGATTTGATCGGAGCGCAGCTGCGAGAGACGCTGGGATCCCGACCGGCTTTTTTATTTTTTTCTATTTGCTTGTGTTTTCCAGAGGCTTAACATCGTTCTCAAGCAGCGCTCCAGTGCTTCCTTTCGCACTCCACTTGGATTTTAACACAGCAAAAGCCTCGTGGAATCAGACACCGGATGGCTTCGGTCTCCCGTTGGATTAAGAGCATCATTCAGTCAGTTCAGCAGCGCAGACAGAGACTGAGAGAGAGAGGTGAGACGACCACTGACACCAGCAAACCACTTCATATTCGTCACAGAACATGCTAAAACTGCAGTTTAGGACTAGTGGGTCGTAACTGGCATGCCACTAAACTATTATTGAGCATAAGGCAGTGGATTCAGCTGGATTTCTTTCATTTCACGTCCAAAAGTGTTTGGTCACTACATACAAACTGAAATTGAACATGAAAATCTTTGTATTTTACACACATATAGAATATATTTACTTAAAATATCATTAATATTTAATATATTACTAAATTATTTACTAATATTAATAACTGTTAGCAAACTGCTGTGTTAGGAAACACTACATCACACCAAACTATGAAATAATAAGGATCATCATAAGCATTTGTTTTGCCAGTTTACGCTCGAAAAAGTGCTGGGTTGTTGTAATTTTATATTGGGTCACATATGGAGTCAACCGTTGGGTAAAAGAAAAGGTGCCATTTATATTTAATTGACAAAATGAAACCCCTAATACTGTGAAATAAGAAGACACACATGTCTTTCCTTACTGTGCGTGATCGATTATTTGACACAAACTTACCTGAAAATAATTAACATGTTGTTTGTCCATACTATAAGGTTTGTCCAGTATTGTTGTAATCTAATGTTGGGTCATATTTAAACTAATCTAACCATTGGGTAAAAAAAAAAGCATTACTTAGGGGTAATTGAAAATATGTAAACCCCAATGTTGAGATACAGAAATCAAGGATTTTTTAAATAGTGTATACAGTATATTGCTTTTTTTATACTGTTGTTCAGAGTTTAGCTGACAAAAAAAAGACATTTCTTTCCTAATGAAAACAACATTAGGTTTGTCCAACGTTGTTATAACCCAATGTTTGGTCATTTATGGATAAATTCAACCGTTAAGTAAAAAAAAAAAAGTGTAACTTAAACATCATTGAAGAAATGAACACCTCAATGTTGTGCTACAGTAATCAAGCATTAATAAAATGGTGCATACATTGTTTTTTATACTGTTTGTAGAGAGTTTAGCTGGCAAAAAGAGAACATTTCTTTCCTTTTAACCCCTAACCCCAATGAACACAACACTAAGTTTGTCCATCGTCATAACCCAATATTTGGTCATATATTATGATTGAACCGTTGAGTAAAATAAAGTCTAATATAAATGTAGTTGACCACATGAACACCCCCAATGTTGCAAAATTGAAGACATTTCTTTTTTTTTTTTACCCTAACCCCTAACGAGCACAACATTAGGTTTGTCCAACGATGTTGTACTAAAAATGTTGGGTCATTTATGGACAAATTCAACCATTGGTTGACAAAAAAAGGTGTAATTTAAACGCAACTGAGAAATACGAAATTCTTTCATTTCACGTCCAAAAGTGTTTGGTCACTACATACAAAACTGAAATTGAACATGAAAATCCTTGTATTTTACACACATATAGAATATATTTACTAAAAATATCATTAATATTTAATATATTACTAAATTATTTACTAATATTAATAACTTTTAGCAAACTGCTGTGTTAGGAAACACTACATCACACCAAACTATGAAGTAATAAGGATCATCATAAGCATTAGTTTTGCCAGTATACGCTCTAAAAAGTGCTGGGTTGTTGTAATCTTATATTGGGTCACATATGGATTCAACCGTTGGGTAAAAGAAAAGGTGCCATTTATATTTAATTGACAAAATGAACCTCAGTGCTGTTATGTTGTTGTTGTATTTGATACTGAATGTACTACTGAATGTAGCTGGCGAAATAAGAAGACATGCATGTCTTTCTTTACTGTGCATGATCAATTATTTGACACAAACTTACCTGAAAAAAATTAACATGTTGTTTGTCCATACTATAAGGTTTGTCCAATATTGTTGTAATCTAATGTTGGGTCATATTTAAACTAATCTAACCGTTGGGTAAAAAAAAAAGCATCACTTAAAGGTAATTGAAAATATGTAAACCCTAATGTTGAGATATAGAAATCAAGGATTTTTTAAATAGTGTATACATTGCTTTTTATACTGTTGTTTAGCTGACAAAAAAAAAGGCATTTCTTTCCTTTTAACCCTTTGAACACAACATTAGGTTTGTCCAACGTTGTTATAACCCAATGTTTGGTCATTTAAGGATAAATTCAACCGTTGAGTAAAGTAAAAGTGTAACTTAAACATCATTGAAGAAATGAACACCTCAATGTTGTGTTACAGCAATCAAGCATTATTATAATGGTGCATACATTGTTTTTTTATACTGTTTGTACAGAGTTTAGCTGGCAAAAGGACAACATTTCTTTCCTTTTAACCCCTAACCCCAATGAACACAACACTAAGTTTGTCCATCGTCATAACCCAATATTTGGTCGTATATTATGATTGAACCGTTGAGTAAAATAAAGTCTAATATAAATGTAGTTGACCAAATGAACACCCCCAATGTTGCAAAATTGAAGACATTTCCTTTTTTTTTTTTACCCTAACCCCTAACGAGCACAACATTAGGTTTGTCCAACGATGCTGTACTAAAAATGTTGGGTCATTTATGGACAAATTCAACCATTGGTTGAAAAAGAAAGGTGTAATTTAAATGCAACTGAGAAATACGAAATTCTTTCATTTCACGTCCAAAAGTGTTTGGTCACTACATACAAAACTGAAATTGAACATGAAAATCCTTGTATTTTACACACATATAGAATATATTTACTAAAAATATCATTAATATTTAATATATTACTAAATTATTTACTAATATTAATTACTGTTAGCAAACTGCTGTGTTAGGAAACACTACAACACACCAAACTATGAAGTAATAAGGATCATCATCAGCATTTGTTTTGCCAGTATACGCTCTAAAAAGTGCTGGGTTGTTGTAATTTTATATTGGGTCACATATGGATTCAACCGTTGGGTAAAAGAAAAGGTGCCATTTATATTTAGTTGACAAAATGAAACCCCCAGTGCTGTTATGTTGTTGTTGTTTTTGATACTGGTTATACTGAATGAAGCTGGCGAAATAAGACATGCATGATAGATTATATGACACAAACTTAACTGAAAATACTTAACATAGCATTAGGTTTGTCCAGTGTTGTTGTAACCTAATGTTGGGTCATATTTAAACTAATTTAACCATTGGGTTAAAAAAAAAAAAAAGCGTAACTGAAGTAAACCCTGATATCGTATTACAGCAATCAAGGATTTTTTAAATATTGTATACATTGCTTTTTATACTGTTGTTCAGAGTTTAGCTGACAAAAAAAAAAGACATTTCTTTCCTTTTAACCCTAATGAACAAAACATTAGGTTTGTCCAACTTGAACCAGCAACTTTCTTGCTCTGAGGCGATTATGTTACCCACTGCGCCACCGTGAGGCCCACGTTTGGGTCAAATATGTACAAATTCAACCATTGAGTAAAAAAAATAAAGTGTAACTTAAACATTATTGAAAAAAATGAACATCTCAATATTGTGTTACAGCAACCATGCATTTTTTAAAACAGTGTATACACTGGTAGACGATTCTTTCCTTTCAACCCTAACCCTAATTAACACATTAGGTTTGTCCATCGTTGTTATAAAGCCAATGTTTGGTGTAACAAAATAATCATATTGCGATTTTTGGAAGGAATATTGCGATTTTATTTGCGATATTGGCAGCTGTTTTTTTTTTTATTTTTCAACAAGTTACATACATTCTACATGTATTCATTGCACAAGAAGGCAAAAAAACTAATTTCACAATGAAATAACATAGTATTAAGTTTAATAACTAAAACTGTAGTAAAATTGTCTCTAAAACTGACAACATAAAATAAATGAAGATGAACTAACCTCAGCTCTAGTTAAACACATACTGTACACAGTAGCGCTAACTGCTTGATCAACAAAACTGTAATTATCTTAAAAACAGACAACATGAAGAAATAAAGATGAACTAACCTCAATTCCTGTCAGAACAATAAATAAAAACTAACGAAAATCAAAACCACCTATTCGGTTCTCCAGCTCAACTTCGTCGTGTGCGGAGTGAGCTCTGATTGGTTAACATCCTTCTCCCGCTCAGCTTAGATGTAATCGCCTGGTGTGCTGCGTCAGCTCTGATTGGTTAACATATTAAAATCATGCGCACAAGAACATATTCTGAATAAAAATATAAATAAATTGACAGATAAAATTGCAGCCTTACGCGATTTAGATATTGCATGTGCTGAAATCGCGATTTTTTTTTTGCGATTGAGATTAATTGCACAGCCCTACACAACATCAGGTTTATCCAACGTTGTTGTAACCCAATGTTTGATCATATATAAACAAATTCAACCGTCATCACAGAACACACAAAAACTCCAGTTTACGGCTAGTGGATTGTAATTGGCATGTCACTAAACTACCAATGAGTAAAATATTAGAGTTATGTTTTCATTAGGGTTAAAATGAAAGAAATGTCTTCTTTTTTGCCAGCTATATGGTCTCTGCACAAACAATTTTAACAAATGTATACACTATTTTGGGGTAACACTTTATTTTGATGGTCCATTTGAGTATTAGTAGACTGTCTACTTAATATCGGTTGATACTGACATTCAACAGACATTTAACTGACTATAAGAAACTTTGCAAGTACAAGTCAACTTACACTATCCCCAACCCTAACCCCAACCTAACAGTCTGCTTATAATCTAATGAGAATTAGTTGCAATGTAACTTAAATTCAACAAACGGACCATCAAAATAAAGTGTGACTGGTTTTTTAGTTCACCCAACTTAAAATTGTAAATGCTGTAGAGCTTTTTTTAGTTGACGCAGCTTAAAATTATAAGTGCTGCAGAGATTTTTAGTTAACAGCTTAAAATTGTAAGTTCTGCAGAGCTTTTTAGTTAACAGCTTAAAATTATAAGTGCTGCAGAGATTTTTAGTTAACAGCTTAAAATTGTAAGTGCTGCAGAACTTTTTTATTTGAGGCAACTAAAAATTGTAAGTGCTGTAGAGCTGTTTTAGTTGAGGCAACTTAAAATTGTAAGTGCATCAAAGCTTTTTTTATTTGGCTCAACTTAAAATTGTAAGTGCTGCAAAGCTTTTTTAGTTGACGCAACTTTAAATTGTAAGTGCTGCAGAGCTTTTTTAGTTGACGCAACTTTAAATTGTAAGTGCTGCAGAGCTTTTTTAGTTGACGCAACTTAAAATTGTAAGTGCTGCAGAGCTTTTTTTTAGTTGAATTAACTTAAAATTTTAAGTGCTGCAAAGCTTTTTTTAGTAGACGCAACTTAAAATTGCAAATGCTGCTGACCTTTTTTTAGTCGACGCAACTTAAAGTGCTACAGAGCTGTTTTAGTTGATGCAACTTAAAATTGTGAGTGCTGCAGAGCTTTTTTAACTGACGCAACATAAAATTGTGAGTGCTACAGAGCTGTTTTAGTTGACTCAACTTAAAATTGTAAGTGCTGCAGAGCTTTTTTTTATTTGGCTAAACTTAAAATTGTAAGTGCTGCAAAGCTTTTTTAATTGACACTACTTAAAATTTTAAATGCTGCAAAGCACACTAACCCTACTCCTAACCCCAACCTAACAGTCTACTTATAATCTAATGAGAATCAGTTGCAACGTAACTTAAATGCTTAGTTGCTTCATGTTTGTTCAGAGTTTAGCTGGCAAAAAAAACATACATTTCTTTGTTTTAACCCTAAGCCCTAACCCTAACCCTATTGAGCACATCATCAATTTTGTCCAATGTTGGGTAACAGCAATCTAGCGCTTTTTAAAATAGCATACACATTGTTTTTTCATAGTTTATACAGCATTTAGCTGGCAAAAAAAAATGCATTTCTGTCTATTTAACCCCTAACCCTAAGCAACACCACATCAGATTTGTCCAATGTTGGGTTTTTTTAACAGTGCGCACATTTAAAACAAGTACTATTCATACATAAAGAGCGCAGCTGACAAAAATATATATCCAAGAGATGCATTTCTTTCCTATTAATCGTCCTTTTTATGCATGATCGATTATATGGTCTGTTGCCTTTTATCACATGCATTTATATAATGGTTTTTCTGTGACCCATCATATATGCGATCAGCCAGTTATGCTTTGTTGAATCTTACCACATGCATTTATAATGGTTTTCTTCCAGTGATCCATCAGATATGGGATCAACCAGCTGAGACGTTGTGGTTTTGCTAGTATTTTGTGGTCATTTCTGTCTGTGGTCGCTGCAGTAGTTTGTTGCTGCTGGCTTCTTAAGTTTATTACACACACACACACACGGCCCTGGAAGGCTCTCCGGGTACTTTATGATATTACGCAGCTCAGCGTTTGATTTATGAATCCTCAGTGCTGTGGAAGCCACTGAGCCGCTGGTTCTCTTGGGAATGACCCGTTCACTAACCCGCGTGTAAGTGGTACAAAGTTGCCTTCAAATATGATCAGTGATGAAGTTTTGAGGGGAATGAGATTGGGGAAAAAGCATCACTAGTTTATTTTAGTGGCCATTTATAATACATGTGGCCGTTTTCTCTTGGCAGGAACTCGTATACAGTGGCCAAAACATGGGCTGTATGATGTATATCGCAAAAATGGATAATAGTATATGCAATATACAGTTGAAGTGGAAATAATTAGGACTCCGGTGAATTTCTTTTTCAGATATTTCTTTTCTCAGATATTTTGTACTTGTTTTTCCAACTATGGAAGGTTTTCAGCATTCTTCAAAATATCTTCTTTTGTGTTCAACAGAAGAAAGAATCCACTTAAGGGAGAGTAAATAATAAGTAAACGTTCATTTTTGGGTTAACTATCCCTATAAATATCAATTTTAAGCTTCTATGGTGCATCCGGAAAGTATTATAGTACTTCACTTTTTCTACTTCTTTTTTTATGTCAAAGCCTTATTCCAAAATTTATTAAATTAATTTGATGCCACAAGCTTGGCACACCTGTCTTAGGGAATTGTTGCCCATTCCTCTTTGCAGTACCTCTCAAGCTCTATCAGGTTGGATGGGAAGCGACGGTGTACAGCCATTTTCAGATCTCTCCAGAGATGTTCAATATGATTTAGTTCTGGACTCTGGCTGGGCCACTCAAGGACATTCACTGAGTTGTCGTGAGGCAACTCCATTGATATTTTGGCGGTGTGCTTTGGGTCATTGTCTTGAACCGTCGCCCCAGTCTGAGGTCAAGAGCACTCTAAAGCAGGTTTTCATTCAGGATGTCTCTGTACATTGCTGCATTCATCTTTCCCTCTATCCTGACTAGTCTTCCAGTTCCTGCTGCTGAAAAACATCCCCACTGCATGATGCTGCCACCACCATGCTTTGCTGTAGGGATGGTATTAGTCTGGTGATGAGTGGTGCCTGGTTTTCTCCAAACGTAACGCCTGGCATTCACTCCAAAGAGTTGAATTTTAGTCTCATTAGACCAAAGAATGTAGTTTCTTATGGTCTGAGAGTCCTTCAGATGCCTTTTGGCAAACTCCAGACTAAGGAGTGGCTTCTGTCTGGCCACTCTACCATACAGGCCTGATTGGTGGATTGCTGCACAGATGGTTGTCCTTCTGTAAGGTTCTCCTCTCTTCACAGAAGAACGCTGGAGCTCAGACAGAGTGACCATCGGGTTATTAATCACCTCCCTGACTAAGGCCCTTCTCCCCCGATCACTCAGCTTAGATGGCCGGCCAGCTCTAGGAAGAGTCCTGGTGGTTTCAAACATCTTCCACTTATGGATGATGGAGGCCGCTGTGCTCATTGGAACTTTCAGAGCAGCAGAAATGTTTCTGTAACCTTCCCCAGCCTTGTGCCTTGAGACAATCCTGTCTCAGAAGTCTACAGACAATTCCTTTGTCTTCATGCTTGGTTTGTGCTTTGACATGCACTGTCAACCCTGGGACCTTATATAGACAGGTGTATGCATGTTCAAATCATGTCCAATCAGTTGAATTTGTAAAGGCTGTGAATACTGATGTACATGTGATTTTTCAGGTTTTTTTATTTTGAATAAATTTGCAACAATTTCAAAAACTCTTTTTTTTAAATAAATAAGTTAAACATGCTGATTAAAGAGCAGCGAATGAATCTCTCATTTAGATTCCTCATTTGATCACATTAAGTAACAGATAAATGCAGAGATCTACAATGAAAGCAGTCGATTGCTAAGTTTTTATGCTCATTTAAGACAAAAAATTGTTGTGTTTAATAGAAAACCCACCAAGATCGACATGTTTAGACGATATTATTATTATTATTATTATTATTATTATTATTATTATTATTCATTAATTCATTTTTTGTCTGCTTAGTCCCTTTATTAATCAGGGGTCGCCGCAGCGGATGCCCTTCCAGCCGCATCCATACACACTCATAAACTACGAAAAATTTAGCTTACCCAATTCACCTGTACCACATGTCTTTGGACTGTGGGGGAAACCAGAGCACCCGGAGGAAACCCACGTGAGCGCAGGGAGAACATGCAAATTCCACACAGAAATGCCAGCTGACCCAGCCAAGGCTCGAACCAGCGACCTTCTTGCTGTTAGGCAACAGCACTACCAACTGCGCCCCTGCGTCGCCCATTATTATTATTATTATTATTATTATGATTATTATTATTATTATTATTATGTGTACATGTCTGTTTTAACCCAGGGTGTCTTTTGCTCCACTTCAAATCGCGCGTACAAAAAACATTTAGGAAATAGCGTCTAATTATGATAATGCAGCGCGTCTGACAGTCACATGAGCTGACTTGAATTTTTTTTTATTTATATATTTTTGTATTTATATATTTATATTTATAATAAATTCGCAACAATTTCAAAAACTCCTTTTTCACATTGTCGTTATTGGGTATTGTGTGTAGAATGTTGAGGAAATAAATGAATTTAATCCATTTTGAAATAAGGCTGTAACATAAAAAATGTGGAAAAGGTGAAGCTCTATGAATGCTTTCCGAATGCACTTTATTTTTCGTTTTCACAATATGGCTTTACATGTTTTACAAGAGTCAATAAACCACTAAATAACACACTAAACCTATTAATAAATGAAAACCTTTGACTTGAAGTCATGTGTCTAAATTGGCTCAATATTCTGAGACACAGAATTAAACCTAATTATGCTCAAACTGAAATAAATCATGCTCATAAACTCAATTAATTTCATGCAGTTGATTAAAGAGCCTCTGTGACCCCTGACACAACTTTCATTTACATTTCAATTTGCACTGATTTCCTAAGGAGTGGTTGATTTTGTTAAAGTGGGATAGAAATGCTGCTTCATTCACACACTTTTACTTATGAATTGAATTTTGTCTCATGCGCACTGTAAAAGCTTTCCGGAAATTGGCAGTTTTCTGTATTTTGTGATTCGTGTTTCTATTTTTCCCAATTATGGGATCTTGATCTTTCTTCCAACAACTTTTAACCTTGAAAAGTATGAAAAACAGACTTTTATGAAAGCTTTTCATAGTTTAATTAGTGATATATAGTATGGGTTGGGTATGCTACAAAAGCATTTTCTGTTATTTTCATACCTGTCAACATTGGGATGTGAAAATAAGGGATATAAATACACTTGCCTTGCCTTGCATGTTATCGCACGTCTGACAGACCACTATGAGCCACGGAGAACGCTCTCTGCTTAAAAGACCCGCCCACCTCACTGGACAGTTGAAAAGACCAATCAAACTAACGATGACATCAAGTATTACGTAATCAAAAGTAGGAAATGAGGCATCTTCTTAAAATGCGTGTGGGATGATTTGCAGGAGAAGCCACTTTTTAAAAAAATGATTAAAAATATGGGACAAAACCCGTCCCGCACTGATTCAAAACAAGATGCACAATTTCATTCTCAATTACGGGACGATTCCGTGTTGTAAGGGACGGGTGGCAACCCTAACCCTAACCTAGAACTAAGCCTCTATTGCCATCCTGAAAGCAGCAGCAGATAGCGAAACCACCCTGGACGCCTCGCACCCAGCACACTTCCTGTTTGAACTGTTACCGTCTGGCCGGCGCTACAGAGCACCGAGCACAAAAACAGCCAGACACAGGAAACGTTTCTTTCCTCAGGCCATCTACCTCATGAACAGTTAAATATTTCCCTAACGTTCAATAAACGTGCAATACTTTCTCATACGCACTTGTACACAGCACCTTATAACAATATACGATGCAATACTTCTTACGCATTTGTACACAGCACCTTATAACCTGTATATTTATAACAAGTCTGTACATACATTTCAACATCCAGATCTGGACTGACTGCATCTCTGTTTAATGTCTATCATCTTTTTTCTTTTTTTTTTCATATTTATTTTGTGTTGTCACTTGATGTACACTGGAAGCTTCTGTAGCCAAAGCAAATTCCTTGTGCTTGACACTTGGCAATAAAACTGATTCTGATATTGAAAATAAAATAACTAGCAAGCAAAGTTTGAAAACGAAAGTTAGAACTGTGACCGACAAATATCCATCATCCAGCATGTATTTTTAATACCGTTTACAAGGTTCAATACATATTAATTAAACCTGTCCATTTCATTGGAGTGCACTGCTCTATTCTGAATGCCGACTGTATATTTAAATGTTTCTGTTATGTTAGTGCAAACAATTGTTTGTCATTGGAATTGTTTGTCATTTTCGGCTGCGCCCGCATTGATAGCAGCCTTCAAGACTGAAACGAAAACCACAAAGAGTAATCCATGACGCTGAAATATTCATTGCGGAGACTGGCAGGGGGCTGGTTATAGAGACCAACACAAAGTCAGACGTTCTGACACGTAACGCACATTTTCAAAGGAGAATAGCTGACTTTAGCATTGCTTTTCAGATATACAGTACGTTCACTTAGCATGTCTCCTAAATATCTGCAAACATTTAATGGTATTTTTATGCCTTAGTAGAGTCACAAATATACATCCAGCACCTTTAAACCTAACAACATGCACTAGTAAAATAAACATTGTAAATTTGGATTTTAAAAAATGGCCTTTGCTTCCTCATCTCTGGCTGATTCTGATATTGAAAACAAAATAACTAGCAAGCAAAGTTTGAAGACGAAAGTTAGAACTGTGACCGACAAATATCCGTCACCCAGCATGTATTTTCAATACCGCTAACAAGGTTTAATACATATTAATTAAACCCGTCCATTTCGTTGGAGTGCACTGCTCTATTCTGAATGCCGACAGTATATATAAATGTTTCTGTCATGTTAGTGCAAACAATTGTTCGTCAATGGAATTGTTTGTCATTTCAGGACTTTAACCCTAAGCCCTAACCCTAACCCTATTGAGCACATCATCAATTTTGTCCAATGTTGGACACATTCGAACACATTGTTTTTTATAGTTTATACAGCTTTTATCTGGCAAAAAATCATTTCAAGACTGAAACGAAAACCACAAAGAGTAACCCATGATGCTGTAATATTCATTGCGTGACTGGCAGGGGGCTGGTTATAGAGACCACCACAAAGTCAGACATTCTGACACGTAACGCACATTTTCAAAGGAGAATAGCTGACTTTAGCATTGCTTTTCAGATATATGTGTTCACTTAGCATGTCTCCTAAATATCTGCAACCATTTTATGGTGTTTTTATGCTTCAGTAGAGTCACAAATGTACATCCAGCACCTTTAAACCTAACAACATGCGCTAGTAAGATAAACATTGCAAATTTGGATTTTAGAAGATGGCCTTTGCTTCCTCATTCCTCATGGCTGACACTGCACCAAATAAATCAAACGGAACGAACGGCAAGATCTTAAAGTCAACTTGACTATGAAAATAATGAATAAATCATCTTTTATAGTTCTCGGAGATAATAAGATGACTGTTTTGCACATAAAACGAACACAATTTTCCCCCCCGGAGGATGATTTGTGCCGTTTTTCCCCCGACTCCCCCCAAATCGAGAGGAATTCAACTGCTCAAATTGCCACACAGAGAGTCGTTGAATAGATGATTTTCTTGCCGCTTGGTTTAAATAGGCTGCGCCTGCTTCTGTGTGAGTGCTTCCTTTATTTATAATCTGATGTGAGAGACAGATACATCCTCAGTGTGTTTTATCAACATTATTGACACTGGCGAGTCTCACCGAGGCCGATAATTGAATGGCTCTATTATGTGTTTGTTTATGACCGCTCGCAGAGGAAAAGGCTATTGTGTGTTCAGATATGACACCCTGAGATAACACTGCATGCATGAGACTGAATAGATCTAATACAAAAAGCAAAGAATTAATGAATGATTTTGAAACAATGACAAAATTCTCACAACTACAAACTAAACTGCATGCTGATGATGCAATGCAAGATAAGATGCATCTTGATAATGACAATATCTTGAAATATATCAAGATGCATGGCATTTTTTTTTTTTATTATGGTACGAAACAGAAATGATCCCCAGTGCAGTTTTATAGCAGTCCAGCAAAAAAAAAATGGGCCACGAACTAACAGTCATGAGCTATTTCAGTGGCAGGCAGAAGCAGGAAAAAAATCAGTGCTAAACATATGCACATTTATAATTAGATAGAACTAAATACAAATAAAAATAGGTTTAAATATTTACATTTTTGTTATATTAAAGGTTGTATTTGCAATAGCACTCTCCATCAATGTTAAATTGATTGGTTTACCCAAAAATAAAAGGTATGTACTGTACTTTATTACACAATAAAAGCAATACAAAATCATAAAGAGAAAAGGAAATTAAATGTTAACAATAATAAAAAGCTCAAACCTCTCTCTCTCTCTCACTCTCTGTCTCTCTCTCACACACACACACACACACACACACACACACACACACACATTGAAAATAAATAAATAAATAAAAGAAAAACTAAACTAAAAAAAGAAATAAATAGAAATAGGAACAGAAGTTCTTAGAAAAACACCTACAAAATCAATACAAAATCATAAAGAGAAAGAGAGAAAATGTTGGCAATAATAAAAAGGTCAATTACACAAAAAATAAAATGACTAACTAAATAAATACAAAATAAAACAAATCAAAACTAAAAATGGAAATAGAAAGTCTTAGAAAACCACCTACAAAAAGCTATACAAAATCATAAAGAGAAAGCAACAAAATGTTAGCAATAATAAAAAGCTAAAACGATAAAACAAACAAATAAATAAAGGGAGAGAAATAAAATGTTAATAATAACAAAAAGATCAAACATCGCAATAAATAAATAAATAAATAAATAAAATTAATAAATAAATAAAAAATACATTAAAAATAAAAAATATATAAATAAATAAATAAATGAGAAAGAAAAATAAAATGTTAATAATAATAAAAAGATCAAACATCACAATAAATAAAAAATAATAATAATAAAATATATATTTTTTTAAATAAATAAATGAATAAAAAAATAATAATAAATAAATAAATAAATAAATAAATATTCATTCATTCATTCATTCATTTTCTTTTCGGCTTAGTCCCCTTATTAATCTGGGGTCGCCACAGTGGAATGAACCGCCAACTTATCCAGCGTTTGTTTTACGCAACGTATGCCCTTCCAGCTGCAATGAACAAATAAATAAAAAGAAAAAAATACATTAAAAAGAAAAAAGAAAAAATAAACAAATCAATAAATAAATGAGAACGAGAAATTCAATAATAATAATAGAAGGATGAAACATCGCAATAAATAAATAAATAAATAAAAATTAAAAATACCCAAAAATATATATAAATAAACAAAACTAGCAATGGAAACAAAATAGAAATATAAATAGGATTATAAAGTCTTAGAAAAACACCTACAAAAGCAATGCAAAATCTCAAAGAGAAATAAAATGTTAACATATGACACAAACAAACAAAGAAACAAAGAAACAAAGAAACAAACAAAGAAACAAATAAATAAATAAATAAATAAATAAATAAATAAATAAATAAATAAATAAATAAATAAACAGAAAATAGAAATAGGAATTGAAAGTTTTAGAAAAACACCAACAAAAAGCAATGCAAAATCATAGAGAGAAAAATAAACCTATCCATCCATCCATCCATCCATCTATGTATCTATCTATCTATCTATCTACAGAGAGATCCCAAACTCTAGATTGTCCTATTCAGTCTACATCATGTTAATTTTTAAGTCTGTTTGGTCAATAAGCTGAATATTTGATTCAGCACTGTACTGTATCATTGTGATGTTTCATTTGCGCAATCAATAATTCCAGCCGTGTGCGGCGTTGCCCCATGATGTTCAACACAACCGGTGACTTTCAGACGCTGCAGTGGAATCAGCTGCTGGCTAATGTGGAGACATGTGCAGAATTGCTCATAATGGATTCCAATCTGGCAACATCCCGATGCCGTCAGTGCCAGCGGAGAGTCCAGCGTGAGACCACTAATGTGACCAGCTCTTTTCATTAGCCTGCTCAAACAAGAGGAGATGCTGTTCCCGTTGAGCGTCAATGTGGAAACCAGGCTGACCGCGAGTCTGTGTCGAAGCTACAGATCTATACAACACGATCCTTCCTGAGAGAGTCACGGGCGCTGATGCTTTCTGAAACAATGCCGCTCGACAATCAATGCACTCAACAACAGCACAGTCCCACTTCCATGTCTGCTACGCTTACTAGGGGTGTGTACCTACACCTGGCTCACAGTTCGGTTTTAATTATCATGTCATCGATATCTTGGCTCATTGACAATAGCTATGTTTCCACCAAAAAATGCGAATTAACCTGAATGAATGCGCAAAACTGGATTATCGTATAAAAGAGGTGTGAATAAAGCAGTGTTTCCATCCAAAGAGTCAAAGCGGACAAAATCGTCACTTCCTGATTAACTGGCGCCAAATATCAACAGTAAAAACGTAATTTGCTGCAGTAGGAGAAGCTGCGTCAATCTTTTCTTCATTTAATAAATGACTTGTGCCTCAGAAGGCGATCCTGACACGCAGTGAACGCGCGGTGACGTTTGAAGGTGTCAGACGTGGAGCACAGACGGGTCATTCTGGAGGTCATTAATAATATAATAACACAACTACTGAAACGGTGAGGCGCTTTAGAATGACCAAAACAACATTTCAGATGTTTTACGATGTGCTCACCCTGCTGGTTTGTCCATTCACACACATTTTTAATCACATGACCTTTATTTAATGCGCATACTGGAATTTATACGGTAAAAGTGTTTCCATCGCAGTTTATGCGCATCTCATCGAATAAAAAATTTATCCTACTCAGTTATGCACGTACATTTTTCTAAATTTTCTAAATTTATGCGCATCATGTCGTTACCATCAACCGTTTTTTTATTCGCATATCCAAAATGCGAATAAAAATAGCTGGATGCAAACGTAGCTAGTGTTGTCCATACACAATTTTACATTTTACGCCACAGTCCAAACACATGCGCTATAGGTGAATTGGATGAACTAAATTGGCCATAGTGTTTGTAATTGTGAGAGTGTGTGGGTGTTTCCCAGTACTGGGTTGCAGCTGGAAGGGCCTCCGCTGCGTAAAACATATGCCTGAATAGTTGGTGGTTCATTCCACTGTGGCAACCCCTGATGAATAAGGGACTAGTGGCCCGTTTCCACTGAGTGGTACAGTACGGTACGGATCACCTTTATCAGGCTTGCGTTTCCACTGCTAAAGGGTACTCTTTTGGTGGGCGTGGGGTACGACAGAAAGTTTCAGTCGACGTCATTTTCCCTCAAGGAAATGTCTACAGTAAAGCTGTACGGGTCGCTCACAAATCATCCGAGAAGCACTTCTCACAAAACAGATGCTTTATTATACACATAAACACTGGTGTATAAATGTTCATTACTGACCTTTCTATGAACATGATCTGATTATAACTGCAGATCAATGATGCGAAATAGCCTACTGTCTGCGATTATATCAAATAAATAAATAAATGCAGCATATATGAACACGTACAGCCCCTTACAGTCTCCGATATGTGACCCATTACAGAAAAACTACACACAGCAGACATTTAGTCCTTATTTAGGTTCAAAAACAACAGGAAATATAGCCCACAGTCAGTGCAAACCTCTCATCTGTGTCTGTAATCTTCACCAGCACATGTAGCCTCTTGTTAGAGAGTAATTTCGTCATTCCGAGTTCATAATAGTCCAGAAGGTTATGATAATAGTTAAACGCAGCAGTTTTTTCATGTTTGCTGAAACAATAATTTGCTCCTTTGTTTTTTCTGGCTTCTCCTTTGTTTTTGCAGGCGTCAGTCTCGCGTTTGTCTGTTTGTGAAAGGATCGGGTTTCAAAAGCACGTCAATAATCAAGCGCACGTTATTATCATCAGCTCAAGACGTTTGTTTTTTCAAATATTGACGCGCACTGAGCGCAAGCGACAAATTGAAACCGCTCGCACTTGAGAAGGGCTTGTTAAAAACTAAAGGGCACAGGGGAGAATCTGCTCTCCTTCTTGGCTTTGTGGCTGTTCAAGATGACGACAAAGCTTGTTTGAGCTCGGGTCGACCATGGCTCGTTATTATATGTGTATAGTATTATGATGTAATGTCTTGGCTGTGTATTTAAACATGGCGTTTCTTTTGTTTCATTCTAGGTTGTTGCGCGAGCGAATGACGCATCTCTGTAACTAATCAGCTGCACGTGTAGCTCCACCTTTGGGTACCCTTTCTCGTGTTTGGTACTCTTTCGAAAGGATACCAAAAAAGTGGTACAGTACGGTACGGTACGGTACGCTCGAAGACAGTGGAAATGGCCTTAAAAGCATACCAAACCATACCGTACCACTCGATGGAAACGGGCCATAAGCTGAAGGACAATGAATGAATGAAGAAAAAAAGTGTCATCTACATCTTGGATGACCCGAGGATGAGTAATGTTGCAGCAAATTATCCTTTTTGGGTGAACTATGCTTTTAAAGCGCAATACAACACTACAGGGGGTGCTAGAATTAAAACACAAAGCGAGTTTGTCACTTTTAAGCCTACTGCCAAATTAATTAAAGACCCCCTGGGAAGAGAATCAAGCTTTTAATGTTTACATGCATATCTTACTGTACTCATACACAAACCACATACAAATGGCTCCTGCTATTGCACAGTGTTTTCTCCTTAAAACTGCAGTGTGCGTTTAGATAATCTAAAATATATCTTGTCTATATAAATATATCTTGTCTTTCCAACAACAAAATTGTGTCTAATGAAAATGGTGAGTGTAATGTTGGGAATCTACTAGCCACAGTGGCTGGTGATCAAAAAAGTTTGTTTATATATATATATATATATATATTTCATACCTGTCAACGTTGGGATGTGACTCCCCCCCCCACGCCACCAAAAAAAAAGTTCAGATAATTAACATTAATAAAGAAATAGAATTATCACATCTAATTAACCTTTTCTTCACTGTATAACTTACACATTCTGATTAAAGAGCAACGAATGAATCTCATTTATTATGATTTTTCGTTTGATTACATTAAATACCAGAGTTGACACTTTAAAATACATTATAATTATGTTATAATGAAAGCATTTGATTGCTTTCCTAACTTTTTTTGCTTATTTAGGACAAATTAGTTGTGTCTGGAAAAAAACCCACCAAGATCGACATCTTTAGATGTTATTATTATTATGTGTCTGTTCAAACACGCACCCAAAACCGAGACTGTCGCTCCGCTTCAAATGGCATGTACAGAATCTGTTTGGGAAACAGCATCTGTTTATCACTATGGAGCTCGTCTGACAGTCACGCACCGCTTCATGACTGTTTTGAGGATTGCACAGGAGGAGCGACGGCACCTGTAATGAAATGGAAAGGGAATCTTGCCATTTCAATATTTATTTCAAAGTGTTTCATGCCTAAATAAACTAAAAGCACAGAACGGACTCACATTTAAGAGCAAGGGGCGGCCCCTGGTGGTTCGGCGGTATGGGTTGCGTATAGGGAAGATCGGCTCTTTAATGTTTATTGCCACCCTTCAGAGAAAGACTGAAAATACAGGAGAAATACAGGAAAATACCTTTACGGGATGAATCCCAGGAAAAACGGGAGGGTTGACAGGTATGATATATTTATTTTATGGTCTGCTGAAATTCTTGATTCTGATTGGCTGGAGGGTGTGCATTATTTTCGGTGAAACGCACAGGTAGTTCCTGTCAGTTTTGATCACAGTCCGAAATAAATGCGCTTCTCCCAAACGTTTACAATTACTAGAGCAACTAGCATGTGCTGCATAGGAAACCAATGATGGATGGGAAATCCACAAAATTAGGAACTATGCCACAAAATCAATTTTCACAAGTTTTTCAAGCGAGAATATAGTTATTTTAAAGTCAAATCGTCAGTTTATGTTTAAGGATATCGAGTGTTTAAAAATGTATGAAGCTCCAGGCGGTCAGCGGCAGCTAAGCTGTATATTTGCTTTAAAGAATTTAGGATTCCACGTCGTGCATTAAAATCCACACACACACACACACACACACACACACACACACACACACACACAC
>CAIGQQ010037999.1:2603609-2614304 GCA_903798035.1 Danio albolineatus | reverse complement strand
ACACACACACACACACACACACACACACACACACACACACACACACATATATATACACACACACACAGAGGGCTTGGTAAAATATATTTTATACGCAGAAATTTGACTTTGACATGCTAAAATGACTTGATTTAGATTTTGTGTTATGTTCACATGCCTCCTCATTCATTTAAATTTTTGTGTGTGCTGTGTATGAGCATGAGCAAATGGGTTGTGGTTTCATAGTATCGCATTGCAAGTAGCTTTTTTTTCCACTTGTCTTTTCAGGGCTCAAAATGAAGGACTTACCGAATGAACCTTTGACCACCCACATCAAATATAGATAACTATTTCTTAGCCACAGATATCAAATAAAAAACAAGCAAAACATAGCTGTATACATGCACTTTTCAATTCAAGAAAACTTTTCTTAAAGCAAAAAAAATGACATTTAAAAAATAATTGGTCATTTAACTAAAAAATGCACAGTAATCTGTCCTGGTTAAAGTTCCCAGATAACCAGTTAACTGCACATACAGTAAATGGGGAGTTAATATCATATTAAAGCATTGTTATAAAAAAAAAAAATCAATAAAAAAATAAAAGATAATTAAACCAGATTAACAAAAATAACTGTTAGCAAAAGAAAACATGTGAAAAACATACCGTGTGTGATAATGAAAGCATGATCAGGTGCACACGGTTAACGTTAGGCCAATTAATAAAGGACTGTGGGTGCACGATCATAGTTTTTTGTCCAATCTATTTTAAAGAGAACAGATCGCACCAGTGGCGTTACCTCTAGGCACGGCTGCTTTGTGCAAGCAATCGGGAGCGCACATGCTTTTGAACAGCTGCGAGAATCACATCACCTGTGCGCGCAAGCAGTGGTCCTCTCATTTGATAATCACCTGCTTTCTTTTGCTTGCATGAACAATTATTTTGATCACGTTTGCACGAATATTGGGCCATTCTTGTTGTAGAACCCTACTGTTAGGAAATCTACCATTTAAATATTTATTTTAACCAGTCAAAGTGGCTAGTGGGAGCGTCTGTCAAACCCTCCACAGCTGAATTCTACCTATATAAAACTGTTAATATATACTATATAAAATAATATATGCTATTTTAGCTATTATATACTTTTATTCTACAAAAATAAAGTATGTTTTAGTTTAGCCTCAATGTATTAAAATATCTGACCATAAAATGTAACAGCAAACCAATCAAAATCCAGTATTTTGCATTCCTTCAGCTTAAAAATGTAGACCACGGCGTTTGCTACACCAAGGTCATGTGTTAGAACGATGCATAAAAATTAGTATCTTAAAAATTGTTTAAAGATAATAAAGCCTGCCAAAAACATTGAAGTAAATGTGATGGCCATTAGTACAATCTCAGAATCTCCAGCTAAAGCAGGAAGACGCTGTTATTCAGGTGACAGCAGAGTTAGTAGAGCATGCAGATCTTAAGCTCTTCACATGTGAATTGAGCATATCTGATCTGAGGCTGCGCGTGTCTGCCAGCATCGCAGGCTGTCCTCCAGGAGCGCTGGCTCTTCTGTAGACACAAACAGAAGAAAACAGATCCCCACAGAGATGATGGCGCCTGCTTTCAGAGAGGGTTCCAGTCTGTGAGGAGGTTCTACAGCGACCCAAATCTGCTTACGTGCATTAAAAGATTAGAAGCAGCCCTGCTGGCGGAGAACGATAACTGCTGCATCCGTCACGGTGTCTGCCAGTGCTGCACCTGCACTAAACCTCACCGGGCCGCATGCAAGAGGCATTTCCAGGTCAACGCAGTCTGGCTCGAGCATAATGACTGACTGACCGGGTCAATTACAGTCATCTTGCTTCTCTCAAAATACTAGTAATCAACTCTACTACACACCAGTTTTGATAGCAATGACTGGATGTCCACAAACCTAGTCCTTTGCACTTTCATCTTACATTGAATTTAACACTGGAAATCTGCAATGAAATCTATATACAGGCATTCATCAAACTATAACCACCAACACTCTAATATCTACAACACCTTAGCAATAATTTAACAACCTCCCAAAATTCTATTAAACACCAAAAACATGAATCACTATCAAATAACATAACCATCCACAACACTAACCACAATTTCCTAACAACAGCTTACCATCCAATAAAACCCTAACAACCATCCACAGCACCTTGCCCACCATCAACAACACCATAAAATACACACCTTAACAACATCCAAACAAAACTCTCAAAAACATACCCACAGCAATCACAAAAAAGACCTTAACAACCACGCACAACACCTTAACAACCAACAGCCCCCTGACCACAACCCTCAACACTCTAACATCCACAACACCTGAGCAATAATTTAACAACCATCCAAAACCCTATCAAGCACCAAAAAAGAATCACCATCAAAATAACCTAACAACCAGTCACAACACTAACAACCACAACTCCCTAACAACAGCCTACCATCAACCAAAATCTCAAAAAGCCCTAACAACCACCCACAGCACCTTGAGAACAATCCACAACATCATAAAATACACAACACCTTAACAATGTCCAGACAAAGCCCAACAAAAAATAAGAACAATCACCAAAAATACCTTAACAGCTGAACCAACAGCATCCTGCCAACAACCCTCAGACCCTTTAACATCCACAAGACCTTAACAATAATTTAACAACCACCAAAAACCTCATAAAGCACCTCATCAAACAACCAACAGCACCTTGACAACCATCATCAACACCATAAAACACACAACACCTTAATGTCCAAACAAACACCAACAAAACTATCAAAAATATCGACAACAATCACCAAAAATACCTCAACAACCACGAACAACACCTTAACAACAGCTAAACCACCAACAGCACCTTGACAACCATCCACAATACCACAACACACAACACCTTAATAATGTCCAAGCAAACCCCAACTATCAAAAAACATCCACAACATTCACCCAAAATACTTTAACAACCATGAACAATACCTTAACAACAGCTAAATCACCAACAGCACCTTGACAACCATCCACTACACCATAAAACACACAACACCTTAACAACGTCCAAACAAACCAGAACAAAACTATCAAAAATATCGACAACAATCACCAAAAATACCTTAAAAATTACGAACAACACCTTAACAACAGCTAAACAACCAACAGCACCTTGACAACCATCAACAACACCATAAAACACACAGCACCTTACCAACGTCCAAGCAAACCCCAACAAAACTTTTAAAAATATCCACAACAATCACCAAGAATCCCTTAATAACCCCAAACAACACCTTAACAACAGCTGAACAACACCTTAACATCAGTTAAACCACCAACAGCACCTCGACAACCATCCACAAGACCATTAAACAAACAACACCTTAACAATGTCCAAACAAACACCCACAAAACTATCAAAAATATCCACAACAATTGCCAAAAATACCTTGACAACCATGAACAACACCTTAACAACAGCTAAACAACCAACAGCACCTTGACAACCATTCACAACACTATTAAACACACAACACCTTAACAACGTCCAAACAAACACCAACAAAACTACCAAAAATATCCACAACAATCTCCAATAATACCTTAACAACCATGAACAACACCTTAACAACAGTTAAACAACCAACAGCACCTCGACAACCATCAACAACACTATAACACACAACACCTTAACAATGTCCAAACAAACACCAACAAAACTATCAAATGATATTCATAACAATCACCAAAAATACCTTGATAACCACGAACAACACCTTAACAAAAGCTAAAAAACCAACAGCACCTCGGCAACTATCCACAACAGTATAACACACAACACCTTAACAACATCCAAAAAAAAACCAACAAAAGTATCAAATGATACCCCCAACAATCAACAAAAACATTTTGACAACCACGAACACCTTAACAACAGCTAAACAACCAAAACACACAACACCTTAACAAAGTCCAAGCATACCAACAAAACTTTTTTTTAAATCCCCAACAATCACCAAGAATCCCTTAACAAACCCAGACAACACCTTAACAACAGCTGAACAACACCTTAACATCAGTTAAACAACCAACAGCACCTTGACAACCATCAACAACACCATAAAACCCACAACACCCCTAACAACGTCCAAACAAACCCCCCCAAAAAATATCCAAAAATATCCACAAAAATCACCAATAATACCTTAACAACAGTTGAACAACACCTTAGCAACAGCTGAACAACTAATAGCACCTTGACAACCATCAACAACACCATAAAACACACAACACCTTAACAAGGTCCAAACAAACCCCCCAAAAAAACTATTAAAAAATATCCACAACAATCACCAAAAATACCTGAACAACTACGAACAACACCTTAGCAACAGCTGAACAACTAATAGCACCTTGACAACCATCAACAACACCATAAAACACACAACACCTTAAGAAGGTCCAAACAAACCCCCGCAAAAAACTATCAAAAAACATCCACAACAATCACCAAAAATACCATAACAACCACAAACAACACCTTAACAACAGCTAAAAAACCAACAGCACCTTGGCAACTATCCACAACAGTATAACACACAACACCTTAACAACATCCAAACAAAACCCAACAAAACTATCAAAAAATACCCACAGCATTCACCAAAACTACCTTGACAACCACGAACAACACCTTAACAACAGTTAAACAACCAACAGCACCTTGGCAACAATCCACAACATCATTAAACACACAACACCTCAACAACGTCCAAACAAACCAGAACAAAACTATCAAAAATATCGACAACAATCACCAAAAATACCTGAACAACCGCACACAACACCTTAACAACAGCTGATCAACCAACAGCACCTTGACAACCATCCACAACACTATTAAACACACAACACCTAAACAACGTCCAAACAAACCCCAACAAAACTAACAAAAATATCCACAACAATCACCAAAAAAACCTTGACAACCATGAACAACACCTTAACAACAGTTAAACAACCAACAGCACCTCGACAACCATCCACAACACTATAACACACAACACCTTAACAACGTCCAAACAAATCATAACAAAAACTATCAAAAATATCGACAACAATCACCAAAAATATCCTAACAACCACGAACAACACCTTAACAACAGCTAAACAACCAACAGCACCTCGACAACCATCCACAACACCATTAAACACACAACACCTTAACAACGGCCAAACAAACCCCAATAAAACTATCAAAAATATCCACAACCATTACCAAAAATACCTTAACAACCACGAACAACATCTTAACAACAGCTAAACAACCAACAGCACCCTGACGACCAACCTCAAACACTCTCACAACAGCAAGTTCCGGACAAGCAAACCCCACTCACAGTTTTAAAATAGCCATCTATATCTGGCTATGTGGAGAACGCTCTGCGGTTTAATTCGGGGGCACTGGCAAAGACAGCCAATAATCACCCAGGAAACTACAAGGCAGAAAACAAGGATGAATAAACAGGTTGCATTAATTTAAAAAGCCGGAGCAGCACTAGATAATAGTGCAGAATGAAATCACATCAGTCCTGCTGCTGGCACCGAGAGAATGCCGCTCGCTCACTGGCAAGCGGTCAGACACTGCTTTATAGGACAGAGCGGCATCAGACTCCCCTCATCCTATTGACCCGCTGCATGAAGATGCTCAGAGAGATGGATGCTCAGACCCGCCGGGGAAATATCCCTCTCCAATAAGGCTGTTTTCGGTTTCTGTGTGTGTAATGAATGTGCTTAATTACGGTGTGTGTGTCTGTGTGTGCACTTGCCTACCTATTTAAACCTGTTAGCCAGCACTCACTTTTGGGGATTTACACCTACCTAACTTTAAATAGTAATAGTTCTTGTCTCCGGTAAGCTACAAACACAAACTAGGTATCATTGGAAAGAAGACACTTTGGGCTTTACTGTGCTAAAAGGGGAAGTGTCATGCTTAGAAATATAAAAAGTTATACATTATGAAATCATGAGGAAAAAAATTGTATTGTGTTCAATATTTGTTTTTCCATATACAAACACAGGAAAACATTAATGTAATGTCTTAGAAAAAATATGACATGAAACCCAAGTGTTTCATGAGTTCATAATTCAAATTTGATCGAAATATCATGCAAAATGAGATTTCTGTACAAAGTTTTCCGAGACTAGTGTCCTCCTTTCCCTCACCGTCAGAGGCATTTTCTCAAAACTGACCATCCCAAACTAAAACATTAACAGATGCTGAATGATTTGGTCTACATTCACAGTTCATGTATCTTTGTAAAGAAGACACTCTGGGCTTTATTATCCATCATCTAGAGTTTATAATGCTCAAAATAAAAAAAGTTAATTGATGCTTAAATAATGTGCAAAAAAAATGCACTGCACTAAAGATGTGTTCACACTCTGATCGACTTTGGGCGGCTTACAACGACCTTTGTCTACCTGAGCGACAGTGACTGTTGGCGACTGGATGTGGAGGGATGCGACAAAGTTCAGAATCCTTCTAATTTATACAATAGAAGAGCGACTTTCTTGAGTGCAAAGAAAGCAGCAGTGACAAATAAACCACACTGAACTGAACTTCAACTCTGAACACTGGACTGACACAGTTTCAATTTACTAGAATCTCCTATGTTAAGCTGCTTTGGCACAAGAATAACACAGGACGTCACAAAAATATAGTGTCTTCAGACCATACCTGTCAACCCTCCTGTTTTTCCCGTGATTCTCCCGTATTTTACAGCTCTATACTGCTATCATCCCGTAAATTTTTTTTCCCGTATTTCTCCCGTATTTTCAGTCGTTCTCTGACGGGTGTCAATAAACATTAAAGAGCTGATCCTCCCTATACGCAACCCATAGCACCGAACCACCAGGGGCCGCCCATGCTCTTAAATCTGTTGGAATCTGTCTGTGCTTTCGTTTTATTTAGGCAAGAAACACTCTGAAATAAACGTAAAAACGGCAGGATTCCCTTTCCTTTTCATTACAGGTGCCGTCGCTCCTCCTATACAATCCTCAAAACAGTCATAAAGTGGTGCGTGACTGTCAGCTGACGCGTCCGTAGTGATAAACAGACGCAATTTCCCAAACGGATTCTGTACACTCGATTAGAAGCAAAGCGAAAGTGGATACTGGGTTTTGTGTTTGTGTTTGAACAGAAATATACACATAATTAATAATAAAAACATCTAAAGATGTCGATCTTAATGTTTTTTAATTTTGTCCTAAATGACCATAAAACTTTAGGAAAGCAATCGAATGCTTTCATTTAGAACGATATATGTAAACTTCTTTTATTTATAACAGTGACACCTCTGTTATTTAATGTAATCAAACAAAAAATCTAAATAAATGAGATTCATTCGCTGCTCTTTATTCAGAATGTGTAGGTTATACAGTGAGGAAAGGTGATTAAGATTTGATAACTTGATCCTATTTCTTTATAACAGCTAATTTTAATAAGCTAAACTGTTTGCCAACATATACTATTGAATTTTCTTTAGTAAATAATAATATAAAAATTATTACTGACCATTTAACTGTTTATTTACTGTGAAACAGCTCCAGAAGGACAAATTTAATAAGGGGATATATTTATTTTTATTTTTTGGGGGGGGTGATCCCTTATTTTCACATCCGAATGTTGACAGGTATGCTTCAGACTCTATCCAGCCTTCTTTCCTGAGAAATATCACTAAGTTATGAAGTATGAACATCTCAGATGCTGAAAAGCTAGTTCATGCTTTTAATGGCTTCTAGACTGGATTACTGTAATGCTCTGTTCACTGGTTGCCCAGCATCCTCTATTAAGAGGGGAACTTGGTGTCATTACACACCCACTAACAGGAGACCAAGAGGGACATTTTTCAGGTCCCCCCTTGGACATGCCATGTTAAAATCAAATGAAAAGGCGTCTGATGAAGAGGGGGCCTGAGTGTGTGTGTGTGTGTGTGTGTGTGTGTGTGTGTGCGCGCAAAGTGATTTTCACCTTGCTGTGGTCGACAAACTGTGTCCTGTAACGGCCGTGTGAAGGTTGGCTTGATTTGTGTTGCATGTCTTTAATTTTTTTCCTCATCACTGATGCTTGCAACCGGTTTTCTGTATTTAAATGTGTTCGTGAAGTCAAGCATCACTGCTACTGCTTCACATGTACAAGGTTAATGATGATTTGAACAAATCACTAAGATTTAGCTGGCATGCATTTGCACAACAAACATTAACAAACATAAATGAGATACATCGTGGCGTCGCGGTGGCTCAGTGGGTAGCACAATTGCCTCACAGCAAGAAGCTCACTGGTTTGAGCCTCAGCTGGATCAGTGCATTTCTGTGTGGAGTTTGCATGTTCTCCCAGTGTTCGCGTGGGTTTCCTCCAGGTGCTCCACTTTCCCCCACAAGACCAAAGACATGTGGTATAGGTGAATTGGGTAGGCTAAATTGGCCGTAGTGTATGTGTGTGAATGAGTGTATATGGATGTTTCCCAGTGATGGGTTGTAGCCGGAAGGTCATGCACTGCTTAAAACATATGCTGGATAAGTTGGCGATTCATTCCACTGTGGCCACCCCTGATTTTTCATGTATTTACAGTGATGTGAAAACATGTTTGCAACTCACTGATTTATTATTTTTTGCGCACACGCATACATGCGCACCTATTTATATGCACAAGTATGTTTTTTTATTAATTTATACACTCACTGGCCACTTTATTAGGTACACCTGACTAGTACAGGGTTGGACCCCCTTTTTGCCTTCAGAACTGCCTTAATCCTTCATGGCATAGATTCAACAAGGTACTGGAAATATTCCTCAGAGATGTTGGTCCATATTGACATGATAGCATCAGGCAGTTGTTGCAGATTTGTCTGCTGCACATTCATCATGCGAATCTCCCGTTCCACCACATCCCAAAATTGCTCTATTGGGTTGTGATCTGGTGACTGTGGAGGCCATTTGAGTACAGTGAACTCATTGTCATGTTCAAGAAACCAGTCTGAGATGATTCGCGCTTTATGACATGGTGCGTTATCCTGCTGGAAGTAGCCATCAGAAGATGGAAACACTGTGGTCATAAAGGGATGAACATGGTCAGCAACAATACTCAGGTAGGCTGTGGCGTTGACACAATGCTCAATTGGTACTAATGGACCCAAAGTGTGCTAATAAAATATTCCCCACAAATTACACCACCAGCCTGAACCGTTGATATAAGGCAGGATGGATTCATGCTTTCATGTTGTATATGCCAAAATCTGACACGACCATCCGAATGTCTCAGCAGAAATGGAGATTCATCAGACCAGTCAACGTTTCTCCAATCTTCTATTGTCCAGTGTTGGTGAGCCTGTGTGAATTGTAGCCTCAGTTTCCTGTTCTTAGCTGACAGGAGCGGCAGCCGGTGTGGTCTTCTGCTGCTGTAGCCCATCTGCCTCAAGGTTGGCCTTGTTGTGCGTTCAGAGATGCTCTTCTGCAGACCTCGGTTGTAACGAGTGCTTATTTGAGTTACTGTTGTCTTTCTATCAGCTGGAACCAGTCTGGCCATTCTCCTCTGATCTCTGGCATCAACAAGGCATTTGCACCCACAGAACTGCCACTCACTGGATATTTTCTCTTTTACAGACCATTCTCTGTTAACCCTAGAGATGGTTGTGTGTGAAAATCCCAGTAGATCAGCAGTTTCTGAAATACTGAGACCAGCCCGTCTAGCACCAACAACCATGTCATGTTTAAAGTCACATAAATCACCTTTCTTCCTCATTCTGATGCTCGGTTTGAACTGCAGCAGATCGTCTCGACCATGTCTACATGCCTAAATGGATTGAGTTGCTGCCATGTGATTGGCTGATTAGAAATTTGCGTTAACGAGCAGTTGGACAGGTGTACCTAATAAAGTATCTGGTGAGTGTATATATAAATCATTGCCCAGTGTTTCTATAGTTAAAACAATTGGGATAAACAGTCTAAAGTGAACTTGTCACACCGCCTACAGTAGCTACATATTTTTGGCTATTTTCCCCTCTGTTTTCCTCATTTGTGAAGCCACACTGGGCACAAGTGCCATTCATTCATTCATTTTCCTTCAGCTTAGTCCCTTATTTATAAGAGGTCGCCACAGTGGAATGAACCGCCAACAATTCCAGCATATGTTTTACACAGCGGATGCCCACAACTCAGTACTGGGAAACACCCATACACACTCATTCACACATACACACTCATACACTACAGAGAATTTAGTTAATTCAATTCACCTATAGCGCATGTGTTTGGATTGTGGGAGAAACCGGAGTAGAACAAGGAAACTCCACACAAAACTGCCAACTGGCCCAGCCGGGACTCGAACCAGTGACTTTCTTGCTATGAGGCCACAGTGCTAACCACTGAGGCACCGTTCCGCCATAAACAGAAATATAAAAACGAAATAAGGCAAGAACACACTAAATGTTGGAGAAAATAAAAATAAAATCTAAAAACTAAATAACAATAATAAAAACTAAAATCAAATTCAAACTTGCAACAATAATATATATATAATAATAATATATAATAAAATAATGTATTATTATTATTATTAATTACTATAAATTATTACAAATTATTATTATTATTATTATTATTATTATTATTATTATTATTATTATTATTATTA
>CAIGQQ010037999.1:2570924-2586573 GCA_903798035.1 Danio albolineatus | reverse complement strand
GTCTTGAAATACTTGGTATCAGATCGGAAACAAAAATATTGGTATCACATATCCCTACCAAATACAGCACAAAATATTAATAAACAACAAACTGTAGTCCATTTCTCTTTTTGGACTTAAAAATAACCGAAAAATGTTTTGATTTAAACACGAGTGATCATTCTACAATCAAAATAAAAGACAAATAAATAAATAGAAATTAATTCGTCTAATGTGAAGTTAAGTTATATATTAGCTAAGAATTTAAATGAACTCTTGTTATTATCTGCGTTCATATATAATCATTTGAATAATTTGTAATAACGTATTTTTGTGTTTATTGAACTGAAAGCCACGCACAACTCTCACCACCACAGCATGAGATCATTTCTACTGTGCGCCTGGAGGGCGCGAGTGTGTCCGTCTGCTCTACGAGCCGTGCGCACACCGCTCCCAATGTGCACATGACGTCTCTATTGGAAATAATGAAGTTGCGCACAGAAAAGACGTGATATGTGAACGGCCTGCTGCTATAGTTAATCCAATGTACGTGTGTAGTATCCTCGGTATAAGCTCTGAACTTTAAACTAGCACACAGTTGGCGTAACTTTGTTTAGTTGCAGCAGTTTTGTTTCGTGCAGCAGAAACTCAGCGTTGAGAAGACTGTACGATTAATTAACCATAATGAATTTAAGCGCGGTTATTAGTGAAATCGGCTATTTATTGCATCCCTATTAACGATATTAGTGCATTGTACAAAAGGCCTTTTCTACAAACATATCCAAATGTTTTCAGCTGCCCGCGCCACTCGCCTAATGTCACTTGACTCACTCTGCACAGCCTTCAACTGCAGCTCGTGCTGCATTCAACAGACAAACGTCACTTCATAACTATAGCGGCCGTTTTTCAACTGAACTAAATTTATTTTTGATGCTTTGGTCACACTATTTGGAGGGCCGGAACAAATTGTCTCGGGGGCCGGGTTCGGTGCATGGGCCGCTAATTGAATAGTCCTGGCATAACGTCACAGAAACAAACTTTAAGCAAACTTTTCAAGCTATTTTCTTTCGGCATGACCAATTTATTGGCAAAATCTCCCACAGTTTACTGGTGCATCAAGATCACACTTAGACACCGATTCATGTCAGGTTCAAATACACAAACACAATGTTTTGCAATGATCAAATGTTCTGTCAGTTTTTCAGCGATGTAGAAAAACTGTACACATTAGCATTTATTTTTAGCTCTCTGTGAAAGTGAATGACACATAATGCTAGAAAAAAACCTGTACAATACTGTGTGTATTTTATAATTTATCCGCATGGGACAGCATCCAATTAAAGCTTCCTTTTTGCAGGACAAAATGTGAAAACTCAGTGCAGGCAAGACCAAAATATACACCCAAAACTAAAAGTTCACATGTAGAGTTGAACAACTATTAGCCCTCCTGAATTATGAGCCCCCCTGTATATTTTGTCACAGATTCCTGTTTAACCAAAGGATTTTTTCAACACATTTCTGAACATAATAGTTTTAATAACTCATAACTAGTGCCACACAGAATCTGCGTGCGCAGAATTCCGCAGATTTTTAGCCCATCATTGATTCTGTTAATTTAATGGTGTAAATGTGTGTAAATGTATATTTATTCCGTTTTTTTATTTAATTTCAGTTATAATATTGACTAATATGAAAATATTCATGTGTTTTATTTACAATACAGTTTGTAAAGTCAAATTTTCTCTCTTTTAGTAAAGATTTTATATGAGAGATTTGCATTGTTTACCAAATAAAGTGGATCTAATTGGATTCACATCGTAAACATTAAATACAAGTTAAAAAGGTATTACAATTGTTTCATATATTTTTATTTACTTTTTATTTTTATATACTTTTAAGTTTTTATTTATGATACTCCTAATATCATTCCGCATGAATCCACAGATTTTTATCAAAATACTCTGCAGAAATAGCAAAAAATGTCCGCAGACTCCGTCTGGGGCTACTTATAACTAATAACCAGTGGTGGAAAGAGTACTGAGGAATCATACTCAAGTAAAAGTACCATTACTTGCCCAAAAATATAGTGCAAGTAAAGTAAAAGTATCTCCAGTAAAGACCTTTTAAAAGCACTTAAGAGTAGTGAGTAGTGAGTTTTACACTGTAGAAAAGTTGATGCGTTTACAAAATGTTACGTTTACACATCCCTGCACAAACAACATGTAGTGTATTTAGAGATCTTCCTATTTTGTTCCTTCCTTCCAACTTCCTTCAATTATTTGTCTCTCCTTCATTCATTTGTTCCCTCCTTCATTCGTTCACTCGTTCGTTCGTTTATATTTTTGTTCCTTCCTACATTAGGTCCTTTTGTTCATTCATTCGTTTGTTCAATCCTTCCTTCCTTCCTTAGTTTGTTCAGTCCTTCCTTGAATTCTTCATTCGTTTGGTCCTTCCTTCTTTCCTCCCTTCATTTGTTCGCTCATTCTTTCTTTCATATTTTTGTTCCTTCCTTCATTAGGTCCTGTTCATTCATTCGTTCGTTCCTTCTTTCCTTCCTTAGTTTGTTCAGTCCTTCCTTGAATTCTTCATTCGTTTGGTCCTTCCTTCTTTCCTCCCTTCATTTGTTCGCTCATTCTTTCTTTCATATTTTTGTTCCATCCTTCATTAGGTCCTTTGTTCATTCATTCGTTCGTTCCTTCTTTCCTTCCTTAGTTTGTTTCGTCCTTCCTTGAATCCTTCATTTATTTGTTTCATCGATCCTTCCTTTCATTCCTTGTTTGGTCCTTCCTTTTATTTGGCCCTTCCTTCTATTTTTCATTCGTTCCATTTAGTGATTGTTTAAGGCTTGTTTATTGTTTTCAGTCATTATACAGTCGACATCCATCATTTTCAGTGACCTGCAGTCTATAAACAGTCTCTGGATCATTGCGTGTGCAGATTTTGGACATCTTCTTGGACATTTTTAATGTTTCCCAAAGGTTTGCTGCGTTTATAAAGCGCCCATGTCTTGAGGTTGTTCAGTATGATGTGATTTACTTTCTATGTGTGATTTAATTGGACAGGAATCACAGGACTGATCTTTCTACTGTAGACAATGACCATAGACAAGACAGAAATAAAGTAGTGACTGCAGGATGAAGGACAGTAGTGCAGTAAAAGCACCGATACTGCACTAAACATGCACTCAAGGGAAAGTAAAAGTCCACATTTATAGAACTACTCAGTAAATTACAATTCCTGAGAAAAACTACTCAATTACAGTAGTCTGAGTATTTGTAATTAGTTACTTTACACCACTGTTAATAACTGATTTTTTTTTCTTTGCCATGATGACAGCACATAATATTTGACTAGGTTTTTGTCAACATACTAGTATTCAGTGTTGCCAGATTGGGCGGTTTTGAATTGTGCGAGTAAAAAGCGCCATTGGCGGTTTGACAAAAGTTGGTCGGTTTTGAGACGTATATTTTATTTGCGACTTATTCAACAAAACATAACTGTGTGCTCCTACTCCATGCAGTTAGTAGTGATCAGTGCGTAGTGCAAACCGTGTGGGCTCACCAGTAAGAGTGAAGGAAAGTTGTATCAAAATCTGACTCCTCAGACAAATTTGACTTTCCTACGCAGCGCCTGCAGTTAAACTCACAGCGGTTTATCATGACACTTTTATCAATAATCCATATGCTGATTTTATATCTGTATACTCTGATGCTAACTAACGCTGAATATTGTTTTTGTTTATTGTGCTGATTGTTATATTGCAAAACGATAAAAAAAATGAATTAAGCCTAAGTACTTTGGGAAAACAAAATACAAAACTGCAAAGCCCTGTGTGAAAAAGTGTTTGCTCCCTACACCTAATAACTGGTAGTGCCACCCTTAGCTAACTAAATTTAACATTTCACCAGATTCATTGAATTGGATTGAATCATATCTATCAAATCGATCACAATCAGTCAGAATCAAAGATTATCATTCTCCCCCACGCTCTCTGTCCATGGGTGTACCTCAAGGTTCCATTTTAGGGCCTTTGTTATTCTCTCTATACATAAATGACCTTCCTTCAGTCTGTCCAAATGTCCTTGTTCAGGTGTATGCAGATGATACAGTCATTTATATACATGGTAAAAACACAACTCAAGTAGCAGATAAACTTACACAAGCTATGGCTCATGTCTCAGAATGGTTAAACCAGTCCTGTTTAAAACTCAATGTAAACAAAACAGTTGCAATGTACTTTTCTAAAACAAACATAGCAAATAATTTAACAGATATCTACGTGGCTGGGGATAAAATACAAATTGTGTCTGAATTCAAATATCTTGGAGTCTTAATTGACTCAAAATTAACTTTTAAATCACAAATTAAAAAGGTCTGCATACGTGTCAAATTTAATATTTCTAATTTTGGGTTCATAAGGTCACACTTATCACTGCAGGCAGCTAAAATATTCATGCACTCAATGATTTTTTCACATTTAACCTACTGTCTAACAACCTGGTCACAGGCAAACATAACACTTAAGCCCATAGAGTCACTATACAAACAGACAGTTAAAATATTGGATAAAAAGCCGCTAAGACATCATCATTGTACCATTCTGCATAAATATAAACTGTTAAGCTGGGAAAATGTCAGAAAGTATTCAAACATTTGTCTGATGTATAAGATTATTCATGGTCTGTCATCTCCACCTCTCAGTCAGTTCGTAAACATAAGGAACACCACACACAGAGCAACACGAGGGGCAGCCAGCGGAGATTGTATTGTTCCACTCCGGAAAAGTGCCTTCAGTCAGGGTGCCTTTTCAGTTACAGCTGCACAGGAGTGGAACTCTGTCCCTGGCAGCATCAGAGACATAACCTCTTACAGTATGTTAAAAAAACATTTAAAAATCTGGTTTATAGAGCATCAGACGTGTCATCATGCCTAGCTTGAACCGACCCAGCATGTTATCTCTTGTGCCTGCCATTGTATTGATTTGTTTAAATGTGTTTTAACTATTCTTATCTTTAGTAAATATTGTTGGTGTTTTTAGTCTAATTTGTACATTTACATTATTTATTAAGGTTCACTATGTCTATTTAGCACTTCTTAACTACGCTTGTTTGATTGTGTAATTGTGGATTGTTTTTTTAGGTTGACAATTTTAACATCTGTCCAGGGACAACAGATGAAAAATAGCCTTCTGGCTAATTCTGGTGCATTTGCAGAAATGCTTATTAATGTACACTGTCCCTGCCAAATAAACAAATTAATTAATTAATTAATTTTAAAAAAGCAGCAAACACCTGCAATGAAGCTTTTTCGAAAACACTGTGAAGGAATTTTGGCCCACTCTCCTCTTATGGATTATTGAAATTCAGCCACTTTAGAGGGTTTTAGAGCTTGAACCACCTTTTGAAGGTCATACCAAAGCATCTCAATTGGGTTCGAATCAGGACTTTGAGTAGGCCACTCCCAAGATTTCATTTTGTTCCTCTTCAGCCATTCAGAAGTGGAATTTCTGGTGTGCGTTAGGTCATTGTCCTCCTACAGAACCCAAGTTCGCTTCGCAGCGAACTCTGCGACTCTCACATGGTCGCCCATGTTTACGCTGTTGTTCTGTTGTGACATTGTGGAAATAGAAAGCATTTCTAAAAACAAAGACATTTCACGCAACGCTGTGGCAAATGCTTATGACAAAAACTCATTTTAACATGTAGTTAGGACCAATGGTGAAAAGAGTACTGATCCTACTCAAGTAAAAGTACCATTACTTGCCCAAAAATGTAGTGCGAGTTAATGTATCTGTTGTAAATATTACTCAAAAGTAAATAAAACATCTTAAAAATACAGTTTCTCCCATTGGTGTGCGAGCTGTGGTGTATTTTTAATGCTCTTGTTTTTGTCTGTGTTGTGAGTGTGGTGATCATGTCCTGTCAGCATGCTGGGAGGAATGTAAAACGGCTCTCTGTCTGTTTCTGGTGGATTAATACTAGAGAAACTCCACTGCGTTTCGTGAGGACGAAGCAGATTGTGTTTCAGAAAGACGCTCCATCTGTGAGCATGTGCAGCTTGTGCAAACAGTCAAATCATCAGCGCAAACATTACAATCAACTCTAAAAACACAGACTCCAAGTTAATAAGTGGATTTAATGGAAATTCCACCAAAACTACATATTCCTATTAATACCATAAAGCATTTTTAAAATTGTTAACAAATGTTTTAACAAATAACAATTTTTAACAAACAAAATTCATAATCAATGCTCATGAAGAGGAATTACTAATATCCACTCTTGTTCAGTTATTAGAACAGTAACGTTACTCTGAGATCAAATTTGAGTCAGAACATCCACGTTAAAAATCTGAACTTCCCATCACTACTGTGTATCTAACCTCAGAAGCAGCCTTGCACACATATTGTACTTGGGGCTGCTATCTTGTGGTCTGTTGTGTTTAAATTCGAGGATGGGTAGATGGTTATATACAGGTTTAAAAAAATATCTAGCTACGTTTTTATTATACAATATCATTCTGATGATTTTGAATCTTGCACCCAACAAATATTCTTATTTAGAAAAAAAATAAACCTAAAACTACTACTGAAACTAATAAAAAACCTTAACTAAAACAAATTTTAAAATATAGAAACTAATAAAAACTAGTAAATCGCCCTCTAAAAACGAATTAAAACGAACTGAATTTCAAAACAAAAAGTCAAAACAAAATAGAAACTAAAACTAATGAAAACCCAAAACTATTATAACATTAAACAAAATAACATAAAGTTATTTTTTATGAATCCATCAGCATATCCTGTCTGCACTTTCCCCAGGCGATTCCCTCATACAATATCCTGTTTTACTAGTAAAATACATCACATTTCAATAACTGTTTCATGTTGACATGTTGAGCGTGTCTGTCTATAAAGTCATCTTTCAGTTCTATGCTGGTTTTTCTCCGTCTTTCATCTGAAGCTTTTCAGTGGCACTCGTTCCCTCGTTATGCCTTTGATTCCAGAGAAAAGCAGGATTGGCTGAGAGCATGTCAGCTGTCAGAGATTCAGCGTGTGAAAGTGTGTCGTTTTGACAGGCAGAGACTTGTGCTCGTCACGTGCACAAATGCAAATGAGCAGATAATTATTGACTGACGCCTCGGATAATTATCGAAAACAAAGACGGCGTGTGAGCCATTTAATGAAGCGGCACAGCGGTGAAAAGGCCTTGCCTGAAAAAGTCTCGCACATTAATAGAAAAATGTGTCTGATTGATTTTTATTCTATAAGGGTGATTCAAATGAAACCTGTCAAAATGTGTCTGCATCAGAAAATAACTCTAAATACTATAGGGAAACAAAATAGAAAACTACATAGCCCTGTGTGAAAAAGTGTTTGCCCCCTAAACCTAATAACCGGTTGTGCCATCCTTCAAAGCAAACAACTGCAGTCAAGTGTTTTCGATATCTTGCAATGAGTCTGTGGAGGAATTTTGGCCCACTCATCTATGCAGAATAGTTGTAATTTAGCCACTTTGGATCATGCCTTTCAGATCATGCAAGAGGATCTCAATTGGATTCAGGTCAGGACTTATACAGCACTATATAGCACTATAACAAATAAAAAAGAGAGAGATCGACTTAGAGTGTCACTTACCTGTTTTAAAATGATTTGATCAGCTGTAGTTTGAAAACTACGGAAACCACGAAAAGTAAACACTAAATGTTGCTCCCAAGGACTTATGCGGCCAATTTCCATCAATTTCTTTGCTCTGACAGGCTGAATCTCCAAAATTATCCTTATAAATAAACTATGAATTGCATATTTGCAATCTAAACAACTACATTCTTGTCTGAAAAAGCCTCAAAAGTACATTATGTTGTCCAACAGCTGCAATATTTGTCAAACTGTAGTGAGATTATTGATCTGCCCCCTTAACGTAATAACCGGTTGTGCCATCCTTAGCAGCAAACAACTGCAGTCAAGTGTTTTCGATATCTTGCAATGAGTCTGTGGAGGAATTTTGGCCCACTCATCTATGCAGAATTGTTGTAATTTAGCCACTTTGGATCATGCCTTTTAGATCATGCAAGAGGATCTCAATCGGATTCAGGTCAGGACTTATACAGCACTATATAGCACTATAACAAATAAAAAAGAGAAAGATCGACTTAGAGTGTCACTTACCTGTTTTAAAATGATTTGATCAGCTGTAGTTTGAAAACTACAAAAACTACGAAAAGTAAACACAAAATTTTTCTCCCAAGGACTTATGCGGCCGATTTCCATCAATTTATTTGCTCTGACACGCTGAATCTCAGAAATTATCCTTATAAATAACCTATAAATTGCATATTTGCAATCTAAACAACTACTTTCTTGTCTGAAAAAGCCTCAAAAGTACATTATGTTGTCCAACAGCTGCAATATTTGTCAAACTGTAGTGAGATTATTGATCTGCCTCCTAAACCTAATAACCGGTTGTGCCATCCTTAGCAGCAAACAACTGCAATCAAGTGTTTTGATATCTTGCAATGGGTCTGTGGGGGAATTTTGGCCCACTCATCTATGCAGAATTGTTGTAATTTAGCCACTTTGGATCATGACTTTTAGATCATGCAAGAAGATCTCAGTCGGATTCAGGTCAGGACTTTGAGTAGGCCACTCCAAAGATTTCATTTTGTTTCTCTTCACCCATTTTGAAGTGGACTTTGCTGGTGTTTTTAGGATGATTGTGCTGCTGCAGAACTCAAGTTCGCTTCAACTTGAGATCACTAACAGATGGCCGAACATATTTTGGTACATTGCAGAATTCATGGTTCTGTTTATCACAGCAAGTCTTCCAGATTCTGAAGCAGCAAAACTGCCCCATTAATCTCATTTTACTGTTGGTATGACGTTATTTTTCTGAAATGCGGTGTTAAATTTATGCCACACATAATGGGACACACACATTCCACTTTAAGGTTATAAGGCTGAACAGCATGAAATGCCATCAGTCTACAGAGATTTCCCAGTATTTCTCTGTTGCCATCCTGAGATCACAATAATTAACTAGATTACTATGGTATAAATACAGCACTATAATAAATTAAAAAAGAGAGCGATCAACTTAAAGTGCCACTTACCTGTTTTAACATGATGTGATCAGCTGTAGTTTGAAATCCGAAAAGAAAACGCTGAATTGTTCTCCCCTAAGGACTTATGAGTTCTGTCGCCGTTTTGTGGTGGTCAACCATCAATTTCTTTGCTCTGACAGGCTGAGTGCCGCAGACGAGCTAAATCTCCGAAATAATCCTTATAAATAAACTACATATTTGCAATTTTGGTACATTGCCGAAATCATGGTTCTATTTATCACAGCAAGTTTTCCAGGTTCTGAAGCAGCAAAACAGCCCTATTTATCACATTTTACTGTTGGTATGACGTTCTTTTTCCGAAATGCGATGTTAAATTTATGCCACACATAATGGGACACACACATTCCCCTTTTGACCTGTCAGTCCACAGAGTATTTTCCCAAAATTCGACGGCATCAATATAATGTCTTAGAAACACAGAGACAAGTCATTGTGTTCTCTTTCTTATGGGGAAGTCATGAACACTGACTTTCCTGCAATTCTTTAAACGTTGTTGTGGTGTCTTTTGTGAACTTTGAATGAGTTGTGGCTGCGCTCTTGGGGTAATTTTGGCCGGCTGGCCACTTCAAGGAAGGTTTTCCACTGTTCCATGTTTTTGCTGATTGTATATAAGGGCTCTCACTGTGGTTGGCTGCAGCACCAATGCTTTAGAAATGGTTTTATAACCTTTTTCCTCATTTGCTTTTGAATTCATTTGGATCTCAGTATAAGAGGATCTAATTTTTGACAATCTTTTGATCTGCTTCACCGAGTCAGGCAGGTCCTATTTAAGAGATTGCGAACATGTATAGCATTAAACAGGCGTAAGTGTGGCTAGAGAAATTGAACTCGGTGTGATTTTAGAGACGTTGTTTTAACATGTGGAAAACACTGTTGTAGTTTGGGGTTTAGTTTTCCTTTAATAATAAAGACCTTTATTTAAAAGTGGAATGTTGGGTTTACTTATCTTTGACAAACATTTAAAGTGAACATTAAAGTGTAACAAACATGGAAAAAAAAAATTAGTATATGATTATAATATAACATTTAGTACAAAAAAACAAGTAACCAATTGATTGATTTATGTAGTTATATTTGAGTACAAAACTATTTTACTGCTATTTTGATGACATTTATTACATTTGTTGATTGTTAAAGCATGCAGGCTGAAAAAAACAACATAACGAAATATATCAATTCAACTACCCCCACCCCCTCATTTATTACAAATTTTATTCATCTATTTATTTTTTTTTAGTTTTGCATAAATGGCCCAAAAAATATGCCGTTTCTATAAATAGGTGCAAATCTTCTGAGGGAGTTTCAGGACGTTTTGCTCATCAGTCGCCGGTCAAATGCAAATAAATGCACATTAGATCACTCACCCCAATTCATCCTTGAGTTCCTTTTCAAGCCGCAGTATTTCCAGTTGAGGAGAAACAGCTGAGGCTCCATTGTCAGCGTCCGGCCTGCGTTTCGCTCTCCTCCTCCAGACTTTGTTCTTCTGTTCGGATGTTTTGGTCGAAAGCGAGTGCATGTCGGCAGAATCCACTGTTCCTGCATGTAGAAAAAAGACAATCAGAAAGCCAGATTACTTTCTATTAGTTGTGGGAAGCATACCTGTCAACCCTCCCGTTATTCCCAGGATTCTCCCGTATTTTACAGTTCTATCCCGCTATCATCCCGTAAAGCTATTTTCCCGTATTTACTCCAGTATTTTCAGTCTTTCTCTGAAGGGTGGCAGTAAACATTAAAGAGCCGATCCTCCCTATACGCAACCCATAGTGCCGAACCACCAGGGGCCGCCCCTTGCTCTTAAATGTGAGTCCGCTCTGTGCTTTTATTTAGGCATGAAACACTTTAGAATAAACATAAAAACGGCGGGATTCCCTTTCCTTTTCATTACAGGTGCCGTCGCTCCTCCTCCTATGCAATCCTCAAAACTGGACTGTCAGCTGACGTGCTCCATAGTGATAAACAGACGCTGTTTCCCAAACGGATTCTGTGCATGCCATTTGAAGTGGAGCAAAAGTCTGGGTTTTGTGTGCATGTTTGAACAGACATATACACATAATTAATAATAATAACAACAACATCTAAAGATGTCGATCTTGATGGCTTTTTTTCCCCAAACACAACTAATTTTGTTCTAAATGAGCATAAAACGTTAGGAAAGCAATCGAATGCTTTCGTTATTTTTTAAAAGTGACACCTCTGTTATTTAATGTAATCCAACAAAAAATCTAAATAAATGAGATTCATTCGCTGCTCTTTATTCAGCATGTGTGAGAAAAAGATGAATGAGACATGAGACATGAGACATGAATGAATTATACAGTGAGAAAAAGATGAATGAGATTTAATAACTTGATTCTATTTCTTTATAATAGCTTATTTTAATAAGCTAAAGTGTTTGCTAATGTTCATTCATTCATTGATTTTCTTGTCGGCTTAGTCCCTTTATTAATCCGGGGTTTATTAATCCAGCACTTATCCAGCACATGTTTTACGCAGCGGATGCCCTTCCAGCCACAACCCATCTCTGGGAAAGTGTTTGCTAATGTCTACTATTAAATTTTCTTTTGTAAATAATAATATTAATAAATATTAGTATTGATATCGGATCGATAGTAGCCTTCCGAGATCGATACTTTTATTTAATTTACGCTAAAGTACATTGCTCCTGTTTCATTAAAGAGCAGACATGTCTCTAAATACCCCACTCCTTTTATATCTCATATGCGCTGTTGTTCCTCTCTGCTCTAGTTGTCCCTTCATCACGTGACTCAGCAGCGCCAAAGCGCGGGCACTTCTTGCTGTTTTGAGATGACGGAAAGAAAGAGGAGCGCTGTTTGGAGTTATTTTACTGCAGTAAATGAAAGCATTGCAAACTGCGATGATTGTAGAAAGTCTATTCGAAACTGTGGCGACACCACAAATCTACACAAACACATAAAACAACACAAAAAAGAGAACGCCGAGCTGCAAAAAAAGGAAATAAGAGGAGGCAAATCCTCCAGACAGACCCCCAGCAGTGCCAGCCCGGAGACAGAGGTCACTGGCTGAGTCGTTTCGGAGAGGCAATGAATATGTAGGTAGCTAGCTACAGTGGGGAAATTAATATTTCAGTTATATAGGACATTCTGTATTAGTTGATGCCAATTTGAAAAAAAAAATGAATACTTTCATCATCAGGCTAATTAAATATAGCCAAAATATTCAGCACATTAAAACCGGCTGTCTATAAGAATTATTATAGAACAGTGGGTTTTTCACCAGCTAAAAGAGGATTTAAAGTCTGTTATCTTTTGCTGTAGTGTGTTAGTAGGAAAAAACACTTAAAAACAAAACCCAAACTGAAGCAGTTTAAAAAAAATCATTGTTCTCTAATAATAAGTTTGTGTTTGCAAATCCAGATCGTTACGATAATACAAATTTTTTTAATTTGGCTTAAAAGGGTTCAAAAATTGTTCTGGGTTTTAACATGTGCATTTAATTATAGCTGCTTTGAGAGCACTCAACTCATAAATCATCACACACTGTTCTCCCCTACAGAAAAGTACATTTAGGTTCAAGTGCATGCTTCTTAATGTAAAAGTATCGGTATCGATATCGGCGATACTGGCCCTATATTTTCTTGGTATCGAATCGATACTAAATTTTGCAGTATCGCCCAGCCCTAAGTGGCAGAACCCTGACAACAACAATTTTCCAGCAGAAAATATATCCAAAAATGACTTTTTAAATTGTAAAATAAATCTGTGTTTATGAAGCTAATGAAGACAGCAGAAGTCAAAGATTCATTTGAATTGTTTAGCCGGACATGTTTACTGCTACAAAATATTTTAAACATTTCTCAAAATAATATATGTAGTTTTTGGTTTTTTAGCCAGACATATCTTATGAAAGAATATATTTTGGAGCAGTAATCACAATACAGTCAAACCGTGATATTTTTATCCAAGGTTATCATATGGCCTGTTTCCACAGAGTGGTACGGTACGGTACACTTTTAAGGCCGTTTCCACTGTCTAAGGGTGCTTTCACACTAGCACTTTTGGTCCGCACCCGGGTTCGTTTGATGTCATAGTACGGTACGTTTAGCTAGTGTGAACACGTCTTCTGAACTCGGGTGCGCACCCGTGAAGCGTACCCGAGTCCGCCTGAAAGAGGTGGTCTGGGGTACGGTTCATGTGAACTCTGGTACGGTTCACTTGTGGTATGAATGCAATCGTACCAAAAGCCGGAAGTGAACCGTCAACAGTACAGCAAACTATAGTTTATATAACGTTCATTTGGGTGTGTGTGTGTGCGTGTGTGTGTGTGTGTGTGTGTGTGTGTGTGTGTGTGTGTGTGAGTCTGTGTATCACGTACTGTACCTTGCTGACAAGCGGGACTAAGCCAGGTCTGCATGTCTCCAAAAACAGCTTGGACATTGCGTGATGTTCTGAGCGTGTATAATATGTTTGCGGCAGATAGACGCTTTCTGTATGTCCAAAAGCAAAAGGTTCAGTAAAAGTGAAACGACGGCGATGTGCGGACGTCTTTCCATTTTAGCGCTTTGCTTTTGTGTCCGTCGCCTGGCAACAGACGTAAACAAAACATCGGCTTGATGACGCAAACGTACCGGGGTTCAGAAAGAGAAAAGACAGTGTGAACACAAACCAACCAAGAAGGTGACAAGGGGGAGACAATCGAACTTGGGTAGGGTCCAGGCAACTGAACCAAGTGAAACCCGATCCTTTCAGAAACAAATAAATGTGAGACTAACGCAAACAAAAACAAAGGAGAAGCCAAAAAAACCAAAAGAGCAAATTACTGTTTCAGCAAACATGAAGAAACTGCTGCGTTTAACTTTTATCATCACCTTCTGGACTATTATGAACTCTGAATGACGAAATTACTCTCTAACAGTGGCTACATGTGCTGGTGAAGATTAAAGACAGATGAGAGGTCTGCACTGATTGTGGGCTATATATATTTCCTATTGTTTTTAAACATAAATAAGGCCTAAATGTCTGCTGTGTGTAGTTTTTCTGTAATTGGTAACATATCTGAGACTGTAAGGGGCTGTATGTGTTCATATATGCTGCATTTATTTATTTATTTTATATAATCACAGACAGAAGGCTATTTCGCATCATTGATCTGCAGTTATAATCAGATCATGTTCATAGAAAGGTCAGTAATGAACATTTATACACCAGTGTTTATGTGTATAATAAAGCCTCTGTTTTGTGAAGTGCTTCTCGTATGATTTGTGAACGACCCGTACAGCTTTACTGTAGACATTTCCTCCAGCGAGAATGACGTCGACTGAAACTTTGTCGTACACCACACCCACCAAAAGAGTACCCTTTGGTAGTGGAAACGCAAGCCTGATAAAGGTGACCCGTACTGACCCGTACCGTACTGTACCACTCAGTGGAAACAGGCCAATACTGTCAGAATCTTATACCAACCCATGCCTAATTCAAACACACTTGAATCAAATCATCAGAACATTGGACTCAAAAACCTGAAATGACTGGGTCAGATAATGGAGACATCCATTGTAGGTGTGTCTGCAGGAACAGGATTGGGAAACACTGGATTAGAGTAATTTGAGCATATGTAATCCCTTATATTCCACCACTCCTTTCTATTGAATTGGAAGTGCTCTCTCTTCTTGATTTAGAACTTCTGGTTCAGTTGCCTATGGGTGAAATGACTAGGAAAATAAACGGTCAAACTACTCGCTCTACAAACAAGTGTGTTCATGACTATACATAAACAGTAGAATAATATAATACCAGAATGCCAGTTAGCAACATCAAGCAGCAGAACGAGCTGTTTCTAACGTCTAAAAATCAATGGAAGTAAATGAGAGCGGAAGTCTGGAGCCAAAAAGATCCCAATGGCGGCGCCCGCTTGTATACAAAGATTAAGGTCAATATCTCAAGATTAATATTACCGTAGCATCAAGTTTCTTCTAAGCTGCCTAATGAACTTCTCGGCCTTAATTGCGCTTTGCCTCTTAGGTTGTTGCCAGATCTTTCCCCCCCCCCAATAAATTGCCGGTTTCATCCAAACTCACTGTTGGCAAAGAGTCCACAATCGCAGTTTCTCTGAAATTGGCACATTACACTGGCCTCCATCTGACCCCTGTTGTCACCCGCAGTAAAAGACACGGATGCACACATACAGTAATGGCCTGGAATCAATTGACCCTGTCGGTTGTGTCCAAATCCTGATGTGCAGACAGAATTAAGCTGATTGACAGAGTGGGGAAAAAAACAGTCCAGATCCTGAGCCAGAAAAGTGACTGCGCAAGTGACTTTTCACTTAACGTGCTGGCAACTATTTCTATAAGAAAAACATAAATAAACCTTGGCATGATGCGAATGTATTTAAAGTAACATTGTGTGGAGTTCTCTTTGATTCTGAATTCAAATAAATTACATTACAATTTCCAAATATCTTTCAAAAGATTTGTGAGGGGTGTACTTACATATGCTGAGTGTATATGCTGGGTATACTTATATATATATATATATATATATATATATATATATATATATATATATATATA
>CAIGQQ010037999.1:2535743-2556388 GCA_903798035.1 Danio albolineatus | reverse complement strand
AAACAAGCATATAAATAAATCCACAAATTCCTGAATGAATAAAACAACAAATATCCAAATATAGAAATAAATAAATAATAAATCCCAAAATTCCTGCTTGAACAAAACAAATAATTACACTTATAAATAAATAAACAAATCCCACAGTTTCTGCATAAATAAAACAATAAATAAATAAGCAACTAAATAAATAAGCATATAAATAAATCCACAAATTCCTGAAAGAATAAAACAATAAATATGCAAATAAATAAATATGCAACTAGATAAATAAATCCCAAAATTCCAGCATGAATAATACAAATTAATAAATAAATAAAATATACAAATAAATAGTAAATTTCCCAGAGATGGGTTGTGGCTGGAAGGGCGCCCGCTGCGTAAAACAAATGCTGGATAAGTTGGCGGTTCATTCCGCTGTGGCGACCCCGGATTAATAAAGGGACTAACCCAAAAAGAAAATGAATGAATGATAGTAAATCCCAAAATTACTGCTTGAATAAAACAATAAATAAATACACAAATAAATAAATAAATTCCAAAATTCCTGCATGAATAAAACAATAATAAAAAATATATGCAAATAAATAAATCCCCAAATTCCAGCATGAATAAAACAATAAATAAATAAATAAATAAATAAATAAATAAATAAATAAACAAATAAGCAAATCCCAAAATTCCTACATGAATAAAACAAACAACAAATAAATAAATCCACAAATTCTCTCAATAATTGAACAAATCTATCAGGTAACGTGTCTCAGCGTCAGTACACTGCTTCAATCTTTCGCCTTCACGCTTGTACTCAGTAATGTTAGCGTAAACCTCAGATACTCTTGTTTTTTTTTACCAACCATTGTTGTAAACGCCATTATAAGGACACAGATCACTCTGCCTATTCATGCCAGAGTCCTGCGGATAAAGTGATTGACAGGTGGTCATTTGTGTGTAGCTTATTTTTATTTATGATTTGGTTATGGGCAAAACATAGAGCATGCGGGTCAGGTAGTTGAAACGGTAGGCTTCATGTAATTCATTCGTTATTAAATAATTAATTAATTACTCATAAATAATTAATTCACTGCCGCCTATGACGTCGATGCCACAGTCCATTGCGATGTTTTACATATAGACTGCTGTGTTTAATTAATTATATTTATTTATTGTTTTATTCATTTGCACATTTATTTATTTAAATAATTATTTATGTTGTTGTAGCATAGCTCAGGATTGTTCTGCAGAGCAACACAGACAAAAACTAAAAATATCAAATGAATTACAGGAGGCGGTAAAGAAAAAGAAGCATATCGACAATATAAGATTAAAGACTGTAATGAGCGCTGGAAAAGAACATTTATTGTCCTGAGGGCGAACAAAGCTCATCATTAAATAAATGAACAACATTACGTGTCCTACAAATCAATGCGTTCAGTGCGAACAGGTCATAATCTATCATTTTTATTGATCGCTATCAAATTGTTTTTCATCAGGCATCCTTTTCATCCGTTTCATCAACGCCTAAATAACACGAGTAATGTCTGGTAGAACTGGATTGATTAAAAATATGATACAGCCAGCAGTAATCGCTGAAATCAGTGTCATTGTCTGTGTTTTTGTGTAGTCTGCTTTAATAGACACATGATTTAGTAATCAGAAGGCATGGATACTACGGTAAATAAATTGAAATGATGAAAGCTAAATGTAGCATTGTCGATTAGAGTTTAATCAGTTATACTTCATGAGCTCTATTAAATGTTTGATTTATTTATTTATACAATTTATTTACTTTTATCTATTCTTTTATTCCTTCCTTCTTTCTTTTATTTATATGATTTAACTATTCCTTCCTACCTTCTTCCATTCTTTCATTCATTTAATTTATTTATTCCTTTATGTATTTATTCATTCCTTTATTCATTCATTTATTTATGATTTATTTAATTATTCCTTCATTCATTCATTCATTCATTCATTTGATTTTCATTCCTTCCTACCTTCATTTGATTTATTTATTCCTTTCTTATTTATTCCTTCATTTATTTATTTATTTAGACATCCATTTATTTATTCAATTTACATTTTCTTTTTTATCTATTCATTTACTAATTTCTTCATTTATTCTTTCTTTCCTTCCTTTCGTTTGTTGTTATTTGTATGATTTATTTAATTATTCCTTCATCCATTCTTTCATTCATTCGATTTATTTTATTCCTTCCATCCTTTATGTATTCAATTATTCCTTTATTTATTCATTCATTTATTTATGATTTATTTAATTATTCCTACATTCATTTATTTGATTTTCATTCCTTCCTACCTTCATTCGATTTACTTATTCCTTCCTTATTTCTTCCTTCATTTATTTATTTATTTATTTATTCACCCATTTATTTATTCAATTGACATTTTCCTTATCTATTCATTTACTAATTTCTTCATTTATTCTTTCTTTCCTTCTTAATTTTGTTCTGTTATTTGTATGACTTATTTAATTAAGTAAAGATCCTGCTTACATATATATAAATACACATATTATATTAATTTCATTATATATATATATATATATATATACACATATATAAACATATGCTCCATGGTCACATATTATATTAACAAATGATATGTGAATTATATATACACAACACATAAATCTAAACTAGTTACAATACCAAGCTCTATTTACCATTTATTCAACTTACAGCATCAGGCACGTACAATAGCCCCTTTCACACAGTAATACCGGTAAACATGCGGAAAAATGACATAAAAATGACTTCACCGGTAAATTAAATAAAAGCGCTGTTCACAAAGACGAGGACGTTCCGGAATTTTTCCAGAAAAGACCAATGACACATTCATTCCAAAATAGCGGTAAACACTGACATTATTAACCAGAAATGAGATCTAAACGGCTGAGCTTGTGTTCGAAAACATAGAAGGGCTCAGACTTTTGTTGATGGGTTTACTTTTACTTAAATCTTTAGCATTCATGCAGCTGCTTTGTCCCAGAGACATCCAAAGGCAGAAGCGCGAACCGCAGCTAAATGTTTACACATTTGATGACATTACAAATTCTGTGGATAGATAACGAAAACATGGAGGAACACTTTCGCATGTTGAGATGTACATAATATATGTGTGTGCTGGCGCTCACCGGCTCCTTCGCGTGCACACACAGTACCTGAAACGGGTAACCAAACAGCGGTTTATCATAAGCATTTTATCGATAATTATTTACACAGTTGGCATTCAGAAGGACCACAGAAACGTTATCTGACTAACATCTAGCAGCTAATTGTGTCTGGAAAAATATTCAAATATAGAATTTAATACAATTTAATTTTCTATACAAATATAGAATTTGTAATGTGTCTGGAAAAATATTCAAATGCTTTTATTTTCATAAACAGCGCAGATGTGAATGTGTCTGAATGTTCTGATTGGCTGGAGTAGACGTCTCACGTCAGCAGGTTCTAATCATGAACGTGCTCTTTCCAGCAATAGTCCTTTTGTGTTCACACAGAGCAGCACTCGGGCAAATTACCGGAAATGTTACAACTTCTCTTTCCAGAAAATTGCCAGAACTAATTTATCGGTATTTTCAAAAAAGGTTCTGTTAACACATCCAGACATTTCCGGAAAATTGCCGGTAACTTTCCAGAAAGGTCTGTATGTGTAAAAAGGGGCTAATATATGCATGTTCATTAATTGATATCTAATCTAGAAGATGATATTTGTGACAGCTCCATGTTTTTTTTCTGTCTGTAACTCTCTGAACTTTCATTGCATTTGCTTTCTCTGTACAGTTTGAGTGACAGGAGGGAGAAATCACTCTTATTCTCTTCACTTTGAGGATGAATTATTCATACATACAAGCTTTGATCCCTTTTATCCTTTGTGCATAAAGAAAGCATTCGGACTGACATTTGAACAGAGACGATGTTTAGAACAAATCAGCTTACTCAAAGGCTGAAAGACATTCCTGTAAAATGAAATCATCACGATGTGTGCCTCCTAAAAAAGAAAAATCAAACAAATGACTGGCATTACAATTACTAACGCAACGTGGAGCGCGACTGGGTGCTTTAAATCAACTCAGACAGACTCTTCCTCTCTAACTGGAGAATAAAATGATCTAAATGTGTCCATATATAAAACCCTGATGCTAATTTAGGAAATCTCTAGTATATGTTAGTGCAACTGGGGTCATTTCGTGTTTTTTGTACCCCACAAATGAATCATTCTTGCTTTATAATGTGGTTAGCAGTCGCCTCACAGCAATAAGGTTGCTAGTTCGAGTCCTGGCTGGGTCAGTTGGCATTTCTGTGTGAAGTTTGCATGTTCTTTCCGTGTTCACGTGGGTTTCCTCAGGGTCTCCGGTTTCACCAACAGTCCAAACACATAGGCTATAGGTCAGAGATGCCCAAACTAGGGCCCGCGGGCCAAAGTTGGCCCGGGGTAACTTTTATTTGGCGCGCCATCCCATCTGAGAAGTGAGAGAGAATGATGGGGAGATTGTCAATTCAAATGTAATGCAACTATTTGTTTGTTTTTTTATTAAAATCTAACTAAAATTAAGTGAATAAATTGGAAACCCAATGTAAATGAATCAGATTTTGTGTAAATTGGTGAGTAAATCAAGTCAAAAGACACATTCTGTTTGACTGATGTATTCAGCACTGAACTCCACTGTGTTATCAATGTGATTTTTAGTTTTTTATTGCATTCAAAAAGTCATACTGCTTTAGTTAATACGATTTAAAGCAGTGTTTCTCAACTCGTGGGTCGCGACCCAAAAGTGGGTCGCAAGAACATTTTCAGTGGGTTGCGGAGTGTGTGGTCAAAAAACCATCAAAAGTTTAATTTTTAACTTGTTTTGTGTATACCGGACTTTTATTTTGAAATGCGCGCACGACAACCAATCCCTTTGGAATCGACGTGGAAAGCGTCACGTTGCCGAGCAACATAGAGAGTCAGCTGGTGGAGCTGTCATGTGATAAGACGCTGAAACAGAAATTCAGTGAAGTGCGATCAAACCCATCCCTTTCAGAACTACGTATTTGTATGAAAGTGGCTTCTCTTCCTTGGTGCAGCTTGAGTCAAAGCAGAGGAACAGGTGGGACATAGAGCACGATCTTCGGGTAGCACTGTCTACCATCACTCCTGACTTTGAAACTCTTATCACATCAGTAAAGCACATCCTCAGTTATCTCATTATCTTCCCAAATTACTGTTAAGTGAAACAGATGTTTATAATTGCTGTCATATTAGATGTAAAAATGGTTATGGATGTTTTAATAATTTTACAATTGGCTGGTTTGTTCTGTTGAACAGGATCAGTGTTCATGTTTTATTAACAGTTCAGTTTTGTTTATGGTAACAACCTTTCCTCACCCTAACCGCTGTTTACAGTGTTTGTCGTTTTTACTTTGTAATATTTCTATAATTTAAAACATTTTGTTAAATGTCAGCAATAAAATATAGTTTATTTGTAAGTCTTGCTGATTTTCTCATGAGTTTTCTTTCACTACTTGTGTATGTTAACAAATAAATACAAATTAACTATAATTCCTAAAATTATATTACAGTTCCTAAAAATTTGGGTCGCGGCTTGATGACCATTTAAAAATGTGGGTCCCGTGGCCAAACCAGTTAGGAACCACTGATTTAAAGTAATGTTTGCTATTTATTTTGAAATATTAGGAAATAAATTAGCAATTACCCATGGCAACTTTAATTTAATACTATTTGGTATATTTACCTTCAGCCCACGGCTCGCAATAATATTTGGTTTTTGAATTGAATAAACTACTAACTCCGTAGTGTCCGAGTGTCTTGTGAATGTGAGTGTCTATGCATGTTTCTCAGTACTGTGTTGCAGCTGAAAGGGCATCTGCAGCATAAAACATTTGCTAGATAAGTTGGCGGTTCATTCCGCTGTGGCGACCCCAGATTAATAAAGTTTCGGCTGGGTCAGTAGGCATTTCTGTGTGGAGTTTGCATGTTCTCCTCGTAGTCGTGTGAGTTTTTGATGGCATAATGATAACTTCGCACCAAACTGAGGCTTTCATTTTACAGCTCATAAAACATGTATGCAAATTAATGCAATATCATATATAAACAACAAAATTGTTATATGCTATGTAGTAGCCTATACTTTACAAAGTCAACATATGAGCCTTAAGGTTCATTGTCTTTCATTACACATTTCATTGCAATGCTAAGCAAAAGTAGGCTTAAGTAAAAAGGTAAGGCAAAAACAAATATGATTACGAACGATGGCTTTAGAAAGCAAAAACCGGCTTCTGGACATTTTAAGTGCATTTTAAGTTTTAAGTACAGTAAATATATATAATAATATATAATAATACATAATAATAATAATAATACAATCTTTACATTTATATAGTGCTTTTCTAGACGGCAGCAATATTGTGCAGACCGCACACCACACACCAGCTGATTGGTGGAGAGGAGACAAAGTGATGAAGCCAAGTATGATATGGGGATGGTTAGGAGGCCATGATGGACAGAGGCCAATGGACAGATCTGGCCAGGATGCCGGGGTTAAACCCCTACTCTTTTTCTGAAGAACATCCTGAGATTTTTAACGACCACAGAGAGGACCTTGGTTTAACGTCTCATCCGAAAGACGGCTCCACTGCGCAGTATAGACTCCCCTGGGGCATTAGGACCCACACAGACCACAGGTTGAGCGCCCCACTTCCGGCAGCAACCAAGCTTTCCCATGTGGTCTCCCATCCAGGTACTGACCGGGTGCAGCCCTGCTTAGCTTCAGTGGGCGACCATGTGAGAGTTGCAGAGAGCTAGCTGCCGGCTATCATTAACGTTCAATATGAAAAATAAGCATCGAGATTGTATTTATGCCATATGCCAACCCAGCATTTCATAATTTAATCTGCAAGAGCACGATTATAATTGCAACAAGCCAACAAAAGTATAGTTCTTTTTCTGGTTTTGGGCTTAAAAAGCATCATGGTCACCCATTCCATGGTGAAAAACAAATACTCTGAGATGAGTTGCGTGCCAAAGTGGCTTATCAGTTTGATTAAACCACCAAGGATGAGAAATAATAGCAGTGATGTTTGCCCTCGACTGGTCAGAGCGAATTATCTGCTTTGCTTCTGAAATGACTCCAGGTCAATGCCGAGAAGTGATTCCGCTTGATTTAAATCCGTTCTCAGCATACGGATGCCCAGCAGTGGTGTGTTTTCATCATTTCATTTCCACGACTCCACTAGTTTCTTTAGAATGACCAAATGAGAATGAGCCATGAATAATTACACAGTACTTAATGAGAGCGCCCTGGTGTGCCAGCGTTTTCATGACCTTGCTAATGCCTTCGAATTAATATACATTTTTAATTATTTTCGCTGGGGGATGAAATAACTGGCTCTCGGGGTAAACAGCTGGCACAGTCTGCTTTAGGAACGAACACAAGGCACTTTAAATTTTCATTTAGCGGCAAGCAAACAAACCGACTAACACCACACACATAGTCCTCAAGGAAAACACTTTGATGAATATTTAACATTTTAGAGATGTCTTTATGAATCATTATGCACAGGTTTCACATCGTGTTTACTTTTGATAATGCCTTGTAAAACAGACCATCATTGTTGTATTTTCAATATTTTCCCTACTACACTGTAAAACCCAATAAGTTAAGGTAACTCAAACCATTTGAGGAAACTGATTGCAACAAACCATTTAAGTTCAAAAACTAATCCTAATGAGTACTGTGAACTTAATCTATTTGAGTAAACTAAACAATTTGAGCATAGTAAATCGAATAAATGAAGACAACTCAAACCAACTGAGTACTGCAAAACCCAATAAGTTAAAGCAACTCAAACCGTTTGAGGAAACCGACTGCAAAAACCATTTGAGTTAAAAAACTAAATTATATATGAGTACTGTGAACTTACTCCATTTAAGTAATGAGGTATTTGATTAACTCATTACCTTCAACACTGAGTTCAAAACTCTTTTGAAATAAGTAGTATTAACTTTCAGTAAATTGAGTTCACCACACTCATTTCATTTGAATTATCGTTAAATTATCATTATCTCAATGTTAGTATACACTCAAAAAATGGCTTTTTGCTGCTACTTTTTTAAAATGAGCTGAAACATCAGAATTCTTAAATTTTTTTGAAGGGAACTACTTAATTGGTTTATGTTTAATAAACTTAAATTTGTAAAACAACTAAGTTAACTTAATTGATTTGTGTTGTGACAGCAACAAGGAATTATGTGGAACCCTGCATATTCCATTTCGCAGAGATACTGTAAATTAATTTAGGATAGATCCGATTTATTTTATGCGTCAAGCATTATCCATCCATACGTTGTTTATCCAAATTTGACCAATCATAAGGGGTCCAGGGTTATTTTAGTAAACAAAAACTAACACTAAACTACTGGCCAAACATAATTGTCGTTAACTGAAATATGAAAAAAATGGCACTGAAAAAAAAGGAACTGATGTAAAATGTGATAGTAATAAAAAGCACTGTAAAACCCAATAAATGAACAGAACTCAAACATCTGAGTTCTGTAAAACCCAATAAGTTAAAGCAACTCAAACTGTTTGAGGAAACAGACTGCAACAAACCATTTGAGTTAAAAAAAAAACATATCTGTACGAGTACTGTGAACTTCATTTAAGTTAAAGGATGTATTTGATTAACTCATTACCTTCAACACTGAGTTCAAAACTCTTTTCAAATGTGTACAACCAACTTTTAGTAAATTGAGTTCACTACACTCATTTCATTTGAATTATTGTTAAATTATCGTTATCTCAATGTTAGTATACACTCATAAATGGCTTTTGCTGCTAGTTCAGACTACTTTTTTAAAATGAGCTGAAACATCACAATTCCTAAGATTTTTTGGAGGGAGCAACTTATTAGTTTTATGTTAAGGAACTTAAATTTGTAAAAACAACTAAGATAACTTGATTTGTGTTGTGACAGCAAGAAGGAATTATGTGGAACCCTGCATCTATCCATTTTGCAGAGATAAATTAATTTGTGATAGATCCCATTAATTTTATGCATCAGGCATTTGTCATGCATACATCATGCAAATTATAGTAAACAAAAACTAACACTAAACTACTGGCCAAACATAATTGTCATTAACTGAAATACGATTAAAACTTGACACTGAAAAAAAAGGAACTGAAGTAATGTAAAATATGATGGTAATAAAAAGCACAGTAAAACCCAATAAATGAACAGAACTCAAACATCTGAGTACTGTAAAACCCAATAGGTTAAAGCAACTCAAAACTGAGGAAACTGATTGTAACAAACCATTTGAGTTAAAAAAACTAATCCATGAGTACTGTGAACTTACTCCATTTAAAGTAATGAGGTACTTAATTAACTCATCACCTTCAACACTGAGTTCAAAACTCTTTCCAAACGTGTAGAACTAACTTTCAGTAAATTGAGTTAACTACACTCATTTCATTTGAATTATTGTTAAATTATTGTTATCTCAATGTTAGTATAGACTCAAAAATGGCTTTTTGCTGCAAGTTCAAACTGATTTTTTTAAAATGAGCTGAAACATCAGAATTCTTAATATTTTTTGGAGGGTACAACTTAATAGTTTTATGTTCAATCAACTTAAATTTGTAAAAAAACAACTAAGATAACTTAATTGATTTGTGTTGTAACAGAAAGAAGGAATTATGTGAAACCCTGCATATATCCATTTCGCAGAGATAAATTAATTTGTGATAAATCCCATTAATTTTATGTGTTAGGCATTTTTGTGTTGCATGCATACATTGTTTATCCAAATTTGACCAATCAGATGAGTTGTAGGGTTATTTTAGCAAACAAAAACTAACACTAAACTACTGGCCAAAAATGTTATGCCTGTAGGTCACGCAACAGTCTGCTTTGTATTCCGATTTGCCTGTTTTTCACTGAGGTTTTACACTTACATACTTCACATGAGAATACTGTTTTATAATTAAACTGTTTATATTAGTACTTTTTAATAATAATAATAATAATAATAATAATAATAATAATAATAATAACAACAATAAAAATGTAATAACTAATAATACAAAATTTTAAAATAGTACTCAATGAATCGTTTTTTGTTTTTTAAGTAACTAATAAAATTTGCATTTCTCTAAGGAAATGTTATAGGGTACAAAATATTGTTATTGCAATACTCAAAAACAATATCACATATTGCATATCTCCTCATTATCGCACAGCAACACATAATTATAAAGGATGTCAATGGACATCTGCTATGCCAACAGAAGTGCTAGCACAGCATCTGGAAGCCATGTCAAAGTAATGGAGACAACACTGTACGTACTGGCAAACCATTAAAGTACTGTAAGCTGCTAAAATACAGACGGGAGCTGGAGACTTACTCAGTGTTGAGTGTGACTGCACTGATGTCTAAACAGTGGCATCGGTGCCAAGTGATTCACTAATGTCTCAAACACCTTCACTGTATGACTGGCTGTTTTTTGTAAGTTAGCATCATTTCTGGCAGCCACAGCCAGATTGTTTTTATTATTATGGACATAAAACCAGGCCCACGATGCAGTTTATTCAACAACAAAAAAGTCAGGAATTAACCAACCAACCACAGTTCAATCTGAGAGCAAAGTTGACTGTACAGCAGTATAAAGCAGGGGTTCTCAAACTGTTCAGCCCGTGACCCCTAAAATAACAACTCCAGTGACTCCCCCCTGGTGAGGGCCTCCCTTCAGATTCATCAACACGCACGATCGCGTTCATCAAATTTGCTTAAACTATGCTTATCTATGGCTAAGTATTGCTATATTTTACAAGCAAGGATTCTGACAAAGCAACGTGAAGCAGACGATTTACAAAAGTTGTGTTTAAAGGGTGGAACAGGTGAAACTTATTGACACATTTAAGGTCACAGGGAATAAACTTAAAGAAAGTGGCATGCACGATCTTTGACAGCTTGCGACATCATCTGGCACTTTTTACTGAGTACATTTACACCAATACTCTTTGTGTTCTGTTAGTTAAAAAGTCTAAAATCCAACCCACAAGATGTATGCGCATCATGCCGTTTCCATCGACCGTTTTTTTAAGCGCATATCCAAAATGCGAATAAAAATAGCTGGAAGGAAATGTAGCTAGTGCACGATCTTTGACAGCTTGCGACATCATCTGGCACTTTTTACTGAGTACATTTACACCTATACTCATGACCTTTTTTAATGCGCATGCTATGCGAATTTATGCGGTAAAAGTGTTTCCATCGCAGTTTATGCGCATCTTTTCTTATCAAATAAAAAGTTTATCTTACTCAGTTATGCGCTAACATTTTTTATACGCATTTTCAAAATGTATTGTTGTTGTTGTTGACTTTATTGATACCCGTAGGTAGATTCTTTTTGCAGCAAAGTTTGGCGTTTGATACAAAACAATTCACATCACATACACCTATATACCCACATATACACATACAAAAGTACCTTAAAATACTACAATTTATTCAAGGCAACAACCGATGATGGGACAAAGCTACTCCTGTAACGTTTTGTCCGACTAAAAACCATCTCAAACCCTTCGACCCGAAGGGAGCAGGATGAACTCCTCAAACAGAGGATGGGAGCTACAACTACTGATGTTCTGGGCAGTCCTTAAAAGTTGCTTACTATACAGGGATTCAATACTCAGCTGTGATTTGCCAATCAACCTGCTGGACCACCTAATAACCTGGCTCAGTCTATTTCTGTTTTTAAGGGACAGACTTCCAAACCAGGCCACCAGAGCATATTGGGGCCAATGTGAAAACGTGATAGTTTCCTTAGACAATAAAAGCGCTGATTCGCCTTCTTGCACACAGCATCACAGTTTGCCTCAAAGTTTAAAGAACGGTCAATAATGGTACCCAAATATTTGTAGTTCTCCACACATTCTACATTTGACCCCTGATATTAGTCACGTCAGCTGCTTTATGATTTTTCCTAAAGTCAATAATCGTGTCCTTAGTTTTTGTTGCATTAAGTTTTAAGTTTGACTCCTCGCACCACTGAATAAAGTGATCCACTATGGGACCATGACCATTTTCATCTCCCTGAAGGAGGCTTACAATCACAGTGTCGTCTGCATATTTCAGTATAAAACTATTTTCAAATGTGCTCTGACACATGTTTGTGTACAAAATAAATAAAAGTGGGGACAACACACACCCCTGAGGTGATCCGGTGGAGGAGCACAGGCTTTCTGACAGGGAACCGTTTATTCGCACTCTTTGTGTTCTGTTAGTTAAAAAGTCTAAAATCCAACCCACAAGATGTATGCGCATCATGCCGTTTCCATCGACCGTTTTTTAAAGCGCATATCCAAAATGCGAATAAAAATAGCTGGAAGGAAATGTAGCGAGTGTCTTCACATAGATGAATATCATTAATGCCTGCAGCTGTGGCAGGAATGATTGGAGCAAAGCATCCTGGTAGTTGTAGTTCATGTGGTGGCCAATGTGTAGTTCCTCCTGTGATCTGCATAGGCTTATGCCGAGTTCAGACTGCATGATTTTAGCCGCGATTTTGACTCGCCGATAAATCGAGAAATCGGCGACAAATGCCTGAAATCACAGGCAAATCGCTGCTCGTTCACACGAGTAATAATCACAATATGAACATTCAAAGACGCGATCTGAGAGAATCGCCGATGCCCGGGAGATATTTGGCGTGCTGAACAACTGGAGCTGTCAGCGACTCAAATCATGTTGTGTGAAATGAGTTATGACTGAAAATAACATCAGCGATCGCCTACAGCCAATGAGAGAGCAGCACTCACTAGTGTGGGTACCTGCAGGCCAGCGGGAGGTTGAGGGAGAAGTTAAAAGCTCCTTTTTAGTTTATTTGGACCCAAGAAATAGGATGAAAATTAGTGTACATTTGGCATGAGCTCCTGTGCCTGTTTGACGTGTCATGTGAGCAATATCACAACCCAACCCGGTCAAAAAAATTAAAAAGTTGAGGAAAATTGCTAATTCCCTTCAGAGCCGGGTGAGCAAACATGCATTTTCTACCCCATTAAAGGCTTCTTTATCGATATGTAGTTAATAACAAAAGATATACGACGTGTTTTTGGGTGTGAGACGTAGTTTGGACAAAGTTGTCGGCGATTCTTCCTATTTTGAAGTCATGCAGTGTGAAACTCCCTGTCGCCGATCCATCTTGCAGTGTAAACAAAGCAGCGACAAAACACTAGCCCAGATAGTCATGCAGTGTGAACACATCTGTGACACGACTACTTTGAAAATCATGCAGTCTGAACTCGGCATTAGACCGCTGGCGATTGTGACACGCCACTGGCTGATTATTTTAAACTCTTTTATTATTTTGACTTTATATTCAAAACAATATTTTTACACCCCTAGAAAATGTTTTTTGAATTGTGAGTTTTTAAATATTTGGACTAGAAACGAGCTAAATCTCCAAGTAAGAGAAGCATTTTCTGCAGCGGAAATGTAGTGAGATCTGTTTATTTCCATGAACACATTTACCGTTTAGCAAACTGCTGGGTTCTGTTATCTGTAATACAGTTCTGCTCATGAATATCTCGTTTCCTTGATATCAGGAGTCTCCAGTAAACCCTCCTGGATATCTACCAAATGTTTGATGAACGCCACAGAGTTCGGCACATCCAGATGCTTCTTTATCAGCAGCTTGAACGTGACTTTGTTTACCGGTGGACTGATGGAAACCTCTGCACCCTGAAATTAATTGCCACGGGAGAATTCAACCACTTCTCACCCTACTGTAGTTGTCTTTTGATAACTAACATTTCTACAAAAAGACATTGATCGTAGTGCGCAGATGATTCAGAATGGCTCTTTGATTATAATCTCCCTCTAAAGCTTTCTTCTGGTTGACTAGTTTCTGTTTGGGATCATGCATTTAAAAATGTATAATCACATTAATTGAATCCCAAATAGAAATAGAAACATAGACATTCACGTTTGTCTTCATAGATATGATATACAGGTACATTTCTGGAATTTATATGTCAAAATAATGCACACACACACACACACACAAAAGAGATTACATACACTCAATTTAAACCATTAAAATTACAAATATGTACATGTATGTTCAAATACACTCATCGGCCACTTTATTAAGTATACCTGACTAGTACCAGGTTGGACCCCTTTTGCCATCAAAACTGCTTTAATCCTTCATGGCATAGACTCAACATGGTACTGGAAATATTCCTCTGGAAATATTACTGGAGATTTGGGTCCATTATGACTTTATGGACATTATGGAGCCATGCTTTCATGTTGTTGATGCCAAATTCTGACCCTACCAAATATCCCAGGAGAAATCGAGACTCATTAGACCATGCAACTTTTTTCCAATCTTCTATTGTCCAATTTTGGTGAGCCTGTGCGAAATGTAGCCTCAGTTAGGTGACAGGAGTAACATCTGGTGTGGTCTTATGCTGCTGTAGCCCATCTGTCTCAAGGTTGGACGTTTTGTATGTTCAGAGACCTATGCTCTGTAGACCTCAGTTGTAACGAGTGGTTTTTTGAGTTACTGTTGCCTTTCTATCAGCTGGAACCTGGCATCAACAAGGCATTTGCACCCACAGAACTGCTGCTCACTGGATATTTCCTCTTTTTCAGACCATTCTCTGTAAACCCTAGAGATAATTGTGCATGAAAACCCCAGTAGATCAGCAGTTTCTGAAAAAAATCAGACCAGCCTGTCTGGCACCAACAACCATGCCACGTTCAAAGTGACTTAAATCACGTTTCTTCCCCATTCTGACGCTCGGTTTGATCTGCAGCAGATCGTCTTGACCATGTCTACATGCCTAAATGCATTGTGTTGCAGCCATGTGATTGGCTGATTAGAAGTTTGCTTTAGCAAGCAGTTGGACAGGTGTACCTAATAAAGTGGCCGGCGAGTGTATATACACACACACACATTTATTTATTCAGATAATCTAATTTGCATATGGGATCTTATAAGCGAAGTGACCTTTATAAGAGCATTTTTCAAGCAGATCAAAGATATGAGTGATATGAATTATAAGAGTTTGAGTCGTTTTGCAGCACTTGATATGGGAAAGGACAGCTGACAAAATGCATTTATGAATTACATTTCTTCATGAATACTGCAGACTTCTTCATTATGCATCAGGCCCACGAAAGAGGACGTGTTTCATAATTCATTGTTTTAATTCAGGCGATGATAAAGATATGGGATTTGATCAGTGGAACGGTTTGTGTCTGAGAACAGCTGTGCGCAAGAGAAGCCTGTCTGCACTTTGAAGGAACATTAAGATTTCAGGAGGCAAAGTTTGAACAGTTGAACATGTGTCTTTTTTTCTGTCGACTGGTTTGTTACATCCATCTGCAAGGGCTTTGGCATCTACTTTGTCACAGATTTTTCTCACAAAATTCCTTTAGAGAAAAAATAGCTGGCACAAGTGACTCAATCATTGGCATTCGGTTAGAAAACGACGATTAGTATTATTAGTAGGGATGCACTGATACTCTTTTTTTTGTAATCAATGATCGGAATAGATATCGGAATATCTGTATAGATATCATTATCGGTCTATATATCGGAATAGATATCGGTATTCTGATATCCAGGGCTTAATTTGTGCCGGAACATGCCAGATCTGGATCCGGCACCTCTGAAATCTGATCTGGCACCTCATTTTACCGATCCTCCTCTTCAACTGCTCTCCTCCCCCATCCGTTGTTCACTTTCACTTTTTTTATCCGCGACTCCCCAACCCTCTTCACTTTGTCCGCAACAACCACATCCACAACCCCCGCTCCGATCTTCACTTTAGTCCGCAACACCTCTCCATTTTCTGGTAAAATGCCAGATCGGGGGACCTCGCAATTCACAAATGCACTGCCGATATCTATACCAATACTGACATCTCTACCAGTATCTATACAGATATCTATTTGACTGCTGCACATCGTTGATGTGAAATTCCCGTTCCACCACATCCCAAAGGTGCTCAATTGGATTGAGATCTAGTGACTGTGGAGTAAATTGATACTAATGGGCCCAAAGTGTGCCAAGAAAATATCCCCCACACCATTACACCACCAGCCTGAATCGTTGATACAAGGCAGGATGGATCCATGCTTTCATGTTGTTGACGCCAAATTCTGACCCTCCCAAATATCGCAGCAGAAAACAAGACTCATCAGACCATGCAACGTTTTTCCAATCTTCTATTGGCCAATTTTGGTGAGCCTGTGTGAATTCTAGCCTCAGTTAGCTGACAGGAGTAACACCTGGTGTGGTCTTCTGCTGCTGTAGCCTATCTGTCTCAAAGTTGGATGTGTTGGATGTGTGACCTCTCCATTCTCTGTTAACATGCCGGATGTAATGTAAATCTTTGACAGCTTTGTGTTAAGCAGCAAGTTATCGGTATTAATGAATACAAGAAAAACTATATCTGTGCTTGTACTCAGTCTTAAAATACCGATACTGAGCTTATGATACCTAGTGATGTCATTGCCAAAACATTTTCCAATAACTGCTACATCCTCTTCCCCAAAAAAATCTGTAACGATGTTTAAAAGAAAAATAAAATATCGGTACTCATACTTGTCTTGATACTGAGATGTTATATTGGTTTCACTGGTGAAAATAAATCATTGAAATGGGTATATATTTGTTTTTGGTAAGTTGCCTAATAATTCTGCACAGTAATAGTCACCTGCACACACAGATATCCTCCTAAAATAGCTCAAACTAAAAACAAACTAAAAACTACTAACAAAAATATTCAGCTTTGATATTAATGAGTTTTTTTGGGTTCATTGAGAACATGGTTGTTGTTCAATAATCAAATTAATCCTCAAAAACACAACTTGCCTAATAATTCTGCACTCCCTGTATAGTTTATACAGTGTTATGATAAAAATTGTAGTATTGAAAGTATTGAAAAATGCAACGACAATACCATTCCACCGTTGCATTTTTAGATATTATTTTTAATTGTATTCATATTTCTAGAGCCCCAGCAGACACAGAAAAACATTAAAGCGGAATAATGAAGGTTTCTGATGCAAGATCCGAGTGTTATTTCTACAAATGGTGTTCGGCAGGAACTCGAGGTGATCACTAATGCATCATCCTGCAGAATATTAAATTGATTTCAATCTGTCCCCGTTCTGAGCTGACAGGCATAGAAATGAGACCTACGTCTGCTATCTGTACTCTTGCCAAATGCTAATACGATTGTGTTGGACATGACAGAAAGCTGAACTCATCTCCCGATGCCCTGCATTAAAAACACACTCAAATCACCAGCTTTTTCTTCCAGTTCAAACTTTCCTCCAGTGTTACGTTTTCATTTTAGATGACACAAAGCGGACGTGATGGAGTCTGGCTAGCGGTTTTCATTATTTTTTGTGCTTAATTTTGGTGAAATGTCAGCGCAGTGTGTTGATTAGCACTCCTCCGACCTTGGCTATCAGACAAACGCCAGCGGCTCGGTGTGTGAATATTAAACAGGTCGGCGTAAATGGATCTCCGAACGCTGTGCCCCAGTCCCTCAGCTTGAATTATTAATGATGGAAGTTTATTGACCTGCGTGAATCCATCAAACACATGATTAGAATCCGCATCATTCTTGGCCCAACAGGCTAAACCTATATTTGTTTAAACATTAGGCTTGACAAAAAAAAAAAAAAAAGATCTTTGGTTTGTGTTATCTATCATGCAAAATCAAAGTTTGGAATATAGGAGTGATATAAACACAACAAGTCATTTTGTTTTTAATTTCCTGACATTAAAATAAGACCCAAATCCTAGCAATTTCGATTCCCACAGCAACATGATGTAGCAGTGAGGTTTACCCCGACCACTAACATTGACTGACAGTGTTACATTTGCCTGCAGATCACATTTATTTGCGGTTATGTATTTGCGTTTGTATGTGGGTGTGTCGCTTTACGTGTGTCTTACAGGTACGAACGGCATTGGAGGATCCGCATGTCGTGCTGATGACGTCGGTCGCTGACGCTGGGTTCGCGCCACCAATCGCTGGTCGGCGTAGCGTTTAAAAGCCGAGCCCAAACTGCAATGGCGATCTCTCGCTCTGTCTCTCGCTCTTGCTCTCTTTCTCGCTCTTTCTCTGGGTCTCAATGAAGACAGTCTCTCTTGCGAGGACTAGTCTGAGAGAATGTGTTTCCGTTGCTTGTGGTTTAATGCGCTTGTCTATGTTCTGAGATTTAAAATTGCAATGTGTTTGCTTGTGAACTTGTCCAGTTAACTGATGCTATTGAGTGATACCTCGGAGAGGGTGTAGGAGTGAGAAAGTCGCGCGATATACATATACAACCCTCAGGATCTCTTGTTTTGTGTTAGTTCATCAGGTTCAGGAGAGTGTGCTGTTTTGTGTATGTTTTATTTTTATTAAGTGTAGTTTAGTTAAGACGTTTGGTACGTTAAAGATGTTTCTTTTCATGCTTTTTCCTTTTGATATTTAGTTTAGTTGATTAATACAGGTAGTGCGTTTTGTTTTATTTATTTATTTGATTTAAGCACCTCTATCTACCTCCTCTCCAACAGGTAATTCTTTATTTATTGTAAATATTTTTCTTTCACTGTACAATATTTTCACTGGAAGTATGGGCAATAAATAATTGCAGTGATATTTGGTTTTCAGTTGTTTCTTTCTCCATCCATTTGTCACACACACACACTAAATTGTTATATGTTATGTCAAAGACCCTTAGTTTAATATTAACATCTAAAAAGACGTAACAGACAGGCACATATTAACGTTTCCATAATAACGTAAAAACTTGCATTAAAAGATCTGTTCAACTCTCTGTGATCAAACTGCACTTCAAGAAGTTTTTAAAGCATTTTGAGCTATACTTGCTGAGCTACGCATTTCATAACCACTGGAATCAGCACAGCTGCATAGTGTACACAACTATAAATGAGGACGCTTCAGTCACACAACAGGACATACTCCTGTTGTGTGTTTTAAAGTCCACAAACCAAAAATGAGGACGCTTCAATCAGGTTTATTTTATACAGTAACTTCTCTTTACAGAATCATATTTACTTGGTGGCTATGCGGTCACATTTGCTGCAAGTGGTTGAGCAAACACAACACATTGGGCTCTATTTTAACGATCTAGGCGCAAAGTCTAAAGCGTATGCTGCAAAAGCATTAAGCACGCGTCCGAATACACTTTTGCTATTTTTAAGGATGGAAAAATATGCTCTGCGCCCCAGGGCATGGTCTAACAGGGTTGTGCTTATTCTTTCAATGAGTTCTGGATGTGTTTTGAGCATAACGTGCATTAAGCCAAAAATATTTCTAAATTCAGTTCTAATTTCCAGCAAACAAATAAATGAACAATAATGACAAAGTGTGGTCAAAGAGTTATATCCAAACACACATCTTGTTCTCATGCCCCATATGGTAATGCATATGTCTCCAAAACAAATATAAATATGCATTTAATAATATTAATAACAATAATAATAGTAATAACAACAATATACAAATGCAAATTGTTGTGAATAAACTGAAAAAGCCACATCTACTTTTTTCTGACATTAAAACCCAAATCCCAGCAATTTCGATTCCCACAGCAACATGATGTAGCAGTGAGGTTTAACCCCCAAATAACATTGATTGACAGGCACATATTAACATGTTTCCATAATAACATGTAAAAAAAAATTCCACAAGACAGGATTTGCAAAGAAACTTGCATTAAAAGATCTGTTCAACTTTCTGTGATCAAACCGCACTTCAAGCAGTAAGTGCTACACTTTGTGTTTTTAAAGCATTTTGAGCTGTATTTGCTGAGCTACGTATTTCATAACCACTGAAATCAGCACAGCTGCATAGTGTACACAACTATAAACGAGGACGCTTCAGTCACACAACAGGACAGACTCCAATTGTGTGATTTAAAGTCCTAAAACCAAAAACGAGGACGCTTCAATCAGGTTTATTTTGTACAGTAATTTCTCTATACAGCAGTATATCTACTTGTTTTGGTGGCTATGCGGTCACATTTGCTGCAAGTAGTTGAGCAAACACAACACATTGGGCTCTATTTTAACGATCTAGGCGCAAAGTCTAAAGCGCTTGCTGCAAAAGCATTAACCCTTTAGCCAGCACCCCGACGCAGACGCCCCCAAGACGCTGTTTTTCCATATGTCAGTATTTATGGATAGATTACACCAAAGAGAACAAAAGTACTCATGACAAACTATACATCAGTCTAAAGCTACAACCCTCAAGCACCCATTGCAGCTAGTTGCTTTTCAATGGGAAGCTTATAAAGAATGTATTTGCTAAATTTGTGTAAGTTTTACAGAAAATGCTTATTAGATATGGAGCGAATATCATAGTTAAAACAACACACACACGCATTCATTGCTGTACATCAGGGTTTATATCGAAAGGTAAGAGTCCACAGAAAACATCCTATCGAACAAATTTACTCCACTGAGACAATAGTATGGATTATGAATGGTTATTCGTTGTTTATCACCGTTTCTAACTGTTTATCAGTATATATATATATATATATATATATATATATATATATATATATAT
>CAIGQQ010037999.1:2513079-2533127 GCA_903798035.1 Danio albolineatus | reverse complement strand
TCGTTTGAATTAGTGAGTTGTTTAGAGGAAACTCACTCTGAACAGATGCTACTGCTGACGATACAAACTGAATTTGCCTCTGAATAAACAAACTAGGACCACTTATCGCTTTCTTACCAAAGTAACAGGACAGGACAAATCAACATAAACTGGAGCCGTGTATTTTTTTAAAAGGAGACGAGCGGCAAATCCGGATTTCACTATTTCCAGACGCGAAAAGCTCTCGGGTAAAAATGTTTCTTACAAACGTATTTCTGTTGTGAGTCGCGTGCACTGTAATCCACACGTGCGCTCTCATAGCAAGAAATGAAAACAACCTTTCTTGAAGCACATTTATAAACGCAACACTGGTGACCTGCGTCTCCAAACAATTCTTCTTCTTCCACTTGTTTTGGCAACACAACGTGGTGTCCCTCTGCCGTCTGAACACTGTAACAGGTAAAAACAGTCTTCGAAGCTGTCATGCATATTAATGAAGTTGCAGCGCATACACAATAAAGCCCGCTGATTGGTTGGAACCAAGTCTTTCTCATGAATCATTGCCGCACACTCAGAGACATCACGATGCACTCGCAGGTATAGACATCCACTCTCTGCGCTGGAATACACGCAAGGGTTTTCTCAGCGTGACGCAGCTTCAAAAATTAGCTTCAAACCGGAAGAACGAATTTGCTCGAAATTTAAAAAAAAATACTTTTTAGCGAAATATACGTGTCCTAATAGTGTTTATAGCAGCGTGGGACACATATATGACTGTCAATAGCTTAAAACATGTGTTTTGGTGTTTCGTGACCCTTATTCACGAGAAACATTAAAGCCAAAACTGCTACTTTAACAAAACGGAGAACCCAGTTATGTCTGCTGAGTGATGAAAGAGTCGTTTTGAACAATGAAATATTCATCAGCGATTAGATTTTTTTTCTAAAAGATCAAAGACACCACATGCACTTATATTACATGTGAAATAAAAGAGCACATTATAAAATCTGTATCATTTCCAACATCAAAATCTACATCTATGGAGATGAGAGGATTCTTCGAGCCTGTCCTTTCACAGTTCTTAGCTTGTGAAGCTGAAAAAAATCAATGCTGGAACACTGTCGTGGATAATTGCATCCCTCATACAGTATTCAAGTGAATAAGTGGAAGCGTGTAAGGGTTGTATATCCACAACGCTGTTATCACATGTCATTAAATGATGCTGACACAATGGCAGGACCGGATGTGCAATTGGCCCCTAGCGGTGATCTGTGATTTATTATCCACTTTGTGCTGACAGCTCCTCTTCTTTCCTTTTCTCGTTCCAGGGTGTGTGAGAAAAGCAGGCAAGGATGAAGCCCAGTAAAAGAGAGTCCCGCTGGGGGATCCATAGGCAGATGTGGAGCCCCTGGAGCCACTGACCCCGCGCCTGGATGATCTATGGAAAGAGCCCACCAGCCCCTCAAGAGTCAATGCTTCACTGCTGAGCAATTCCACATTGGCAGACACAAACAAATGTTGCTTGGTAATTGCATCGAATCTACAGTCTGAAGATTTCTCGAGTGCACCAGAAACATTGACCTAAAAAAACCAACTCTGATTCTGTAATCGTAGACCATATGCACGGTCTGAACGTTTCTTTCTTGCGCTCCATTTACTTATAATAAGAAAATTGACCAACTATCAATTGAGCAAATTGCATGCACGCAAAGCTTCCGGGAAAGCCCATGTATCCTCAAATCACCTTCCAATAACATGACCGTGAAAAAGAGGAAAGTTATGGCGTCTCTCTGAGATCGGGCAGGAGTGCGGTCTTACAGGATCGATACAAGCTACTGATTAATGGGCAGATTTCTCTTCCATTTAGTGTGTAGGAGAAGAATCATCTGCCAAGGCCATGATTGTGAATACGGGACTCTTCTGCCTCTAAGAGTTGCGTTTTCATTGCAAAGCAATCCTACTTTTTTATATATTTTGACCATTGTTTCTTTTTACTTAAAGTCAATACAAGTCTTGCAAAGCAGTGTGAATCAAACTGTCAGCTGGGACCAATTGATTTTTGCTGGGATCATTTATTTTCTCTTTGTTCCTGGGTCAAGTTTACGAAATATTTGAAATGCAAACTCCTTCAAGTTGCATAGAACTGGGATGAAGTAGTATCTCCTCCAACCAGCCCTTCAAGGCTTAAAACCAAGGCTCTTCAGTCTTTCAGAGTTGTTTCTCAATTTAAAAGTAATCCTGCATTTGGATTTTTTGGAACTGCATAAATTAGCTTGTAAAGCAGTGTGAATCAAACCAATGGTCAAAAGCAATTGGCTTTTGGTAGAGTAAGCTAATTTTACTTTGTTCCTACAAAATTTTAGAAATTCAAATATCTTCAGAGTTCACACAGCTTGGATGAAAAAGCCACCACTTGGAGTTTCCTTTGGAAAGTAATCCGGGATTTGGGTGTTTTGTTTTTGTTCGTCTTGTCTTTTATTTTTAAATTTGGATCATTTAACCCTAATTCTTCAGAATTCTAATGTATTTAAACCTTGCAAAGAGAAGTGAATCGAGAGGAATTGGCTTTTTTGTTGAATCGGGACTTTTCTCTTTGTACCAGAGTCACGTTTATGATACGTCTGAAAGGCAATTTCCTTCAAAGTTCACAGAAATAGAATGAAAAAGTGGTTGCTCCATAAGCCCAACAAAGCTTGAAATGCCACTTCGAGAATCCTTTAAACCCAAGTACAACAAAGGAAACAACAAAACTGTGAAGCAACATTTCCTTGGTCTTTAAGAGAGTTGCATTTCAAGTGCAAAGCAATCCTGCATTGGATTTAGAACTTTATATAACCTATCACTCCTTCTTAATATTTGCAAACAAAGCAAAGCAGAAAGTCAAACAACAGCAATTGACTTTTTGGTAGAGCAATTTCTTTTCACTTTGTTTCAATGCAAATGGCTTCGAAGATCATGAAATTGGGTTGAAACAGCAGCCATTTCAACCTTCTGTAATTATAAGCATCCTTTAAACCCAAGTACAACCAAGAAAACCACAAAACTACTTTTTGTTGGTCTTTAAGAGAGTTGCATTTGCAGCACAAAGAAATCCTGCATTTGACTTGTTTATCATTCTTCATATTTGTAAAATAAGGTTAAGTAGTAAGTCTAACAACAGCAATTGGCTTTTTGGTAGAGCAGTTTCTATTTACTTTATTTCAAGGTCGAGTTTAATACTGGGAGCCTTCAAAGATTAAAAATCCACCAAACCCAACTACAACCAAGCAAACAACAAAACTGTGAAGCAACATTTTCTGGGTTTTTAAGAGAGTCGCATTTCCAGTGCAAAGTAATCCTGCATTGACTTTTCAAAGTTTATCAAATTGAGTTGAAAAGAACAGCAGTTTCAACCATCTGGAATTTTAAAAAACACATAAACCCAAGTAAAACCAAGCAAACCTTGGTCTTTAAGAGAGTAGCATTTCCAGTGCAAAATAATCCTGTATTGGTTTTTTTAGCATTCGAATTCTATTGGGAATGCAAATTTCTTCAAAGTTCATCCAACTGGGTTGAAAAAGCCGCCGCTTCAACCATCTCAAACTATAAGAATCTTTTTTTTAACCCAAATACAACCAAGCAAACAACAAAACTGTGAAACATTTCCTTGGTCTTTAAGAGAGTTGCAATTCCAGTGCAAAGTAATCCTGCATTGACTTTTCAAAGTTCATCAAATTGAGTTGAAAAAGCAGCAGTTTCAACCATCTGGAATTTAAAAAAAACTTAAACCCGTGTAAAACCAAGCAAACAACAAAACTGTGAAACAATATTTCCTTGGTCTTTAAGAGAGTTGTAATCCTGCATTGGACATTTTATCAATCGTCATACTACTGGAAATGCAAATGCCTTCAAAGTTCATCAAATTGAGCTAAAAAAGCAGCAATTTGAACCATCCGGAACTTTTTAAAAAATCCTTCAAACCCAAAGTGCACCGAAGTGGACAACATTGCAGTGAGTAAGTGCATGCGGTGGTGGCCCTCAGCATGGTGTTGCCACCACCGGACAAGCGGCATGTGTGTCTTACAACCTTCGTCATCATGACCAGCATGGCTTTCATGGATGCCTACCTGGTGGAACAGAACCAAGGCCCACGCAAGATCGGCGTCTGCATCATCGTCCTGGTGGGGGACGTTTGCTTCCTTATTGTCCTCCGCTACGTTGCGGTTTGGGTCGGAGCAGAAGTGCGGACAGCTCGCAGAGGATACGCTATGATCCTTTGGTTCCTCTATATCTTTGTATTGGAGATCAAGCTTTACTTCGTATTCCAGAACTGCAAGGCTGATCGGAAGAGTCTGGAAACGGTTGCAAGGAAAGCTTTGACTTTATTGCTGTCCATTTGTGTGCCAGGTCTCTATTTGGTACTAGTGGCTCTGGATAGCATGGAGTACGTTCGTACCTTTCGGAGGAAGGAGGACATGAGGGGGCGACTCTTCTGGGTGGCTTTGGACTTGCTGGACTTGCTGGATATGCAGGCAAATCTTTGGGAGCCACAGCGGACGGGTTTGCCCATTTGGGCTGAAGGTCTGATGTTCTTCTACTGCTACATTTTGCTTCTAATCCTTCCCTGCGTGTCCCTAAGTGAGATCAGCGTACAGGGCGACCATATTTCGCCACAGAAGATGATGCTTTATCCTCTTCTCAGTTTGGTCACCATCAATATCGTCACCATCCTCATTCGTGGGGTCAACATGGTGCTTTTCCAGGACAGCCGGGTTTCCACTATTTTTGTTGGCAAGAACGTTGTGGCCATCGCAACCAAGGCGTGCACCTTTCTGGAGTACCGGAAACAGTCCAGGGAATTCCCGAATCGAGAAAACGCGAGTGGTATTCCTATGGAAGTCCAGCAGAACTCTGTGGGACACCACGGACAAGCTCTTCCCAATGCTACCACCCTTCCGCATGAACCCACTTCAGCCCGGGAGATTATGGATACATGACCAAGGAGCCAAAATAGAGGCTTTTGTTTGACACAGCTCAAAAAGTTTAAAGACACAGAGCACTCAAATGACCTGATGTGAACTGTTAAGGAGTAATCTGCAAAAAAATGCTTTTCTTACTTGAGTTTGTTCCAAGTTCTTAAGTTCTTAAATAAGATTTCTTTACATGTTTTAAGGAAAATCCCACATAATTTTGACTCATTACTTCTTAAAAAAACACAACATTTTTTAGTTCTTGATTTACAAATTAATTGATATTTGGACTACAACTAAGAAAAGTAAGAAAGGCATTTTTTGAAGTATTTGCTACAACATTACAGCACTTCGGTGCTCCTTTATTTTCTGGACCTATATCAGCCAATTCTAAGTTGTGGTGTTCAAAAGCAAACTTCAACGTTTTATATTTCACTCTCCTCCATCTTTTCCCCCACAGTCGATCATTATTACTTAAAGTGTGCTTTCTGTCCATACAATAGAAGAGTGACTGTTGTGCAAAACACCTTTCCCCCATCTGAGACCAAACTGTTGTTCCCACATCCACTTTTTTTTTGTGTGTCTGACTTCTTGTTGTCAAAGTGCATCAGATATTTGAGAACTGAACAGTGGAACTAGACTGCAATGAGTTCATTACTGGGAGAGCTAGTTAGGTTAATGTTTATAACCGAATGTTGAGGAGTAGTCCTACATGCCTGCAGTATGTGTTTGCGCTTGTGTTTTAAGACGTGTTGACATTACTGAAACGAGAACGAAAGGAAAAATGTAAGAAATGTGTCTATTCTGGAAAAAAAAAAAAGTCTGTGAATGAACTTCCACTTTGTTGGTATGTGGATTATTATTATTATTATTATTACTACTATTACTATGGACCCTTTTCACAAGACTGTATTACGCGTTTAACAGTCATCAGCATCTTAAATCCTTGAAATATTTTAATATTTTGATTAAAAATAAAACATGTACATTTATATGCATCTATGTATATATTATATACATCAAATTACAAGAAAACCCTAATTCCCACTTCTGCAAGGTGTTTATAATGTTGCGTCTATGGAGGCAGGACAGTAAATTGGACATTGTTCACTCTTCTGGCTGCTGTTATCGGCCTCACACTATTTCTTTCCTTTCCGCAAGTCTTGATAACACCATCGTAGAGTTTTTCTTTTATTATTTCCGCAAATAAGACTGTAAAAAAGTATTTGTTGTACTCTCCCATTCACTGCGCTCTGAGTTTACCCACTATGCCGACTTCCACTTCTGAGAAACCTGGATATGTGAAAAGGGTCCATTATTACTATTATTATTCAACTTGTGAACTTGCTTTTTTATATTTTTGTTTGAGAGTTCAGCTGTGTTTAATAAAAAAATGAAAGCAAGAAAAAGCAGTGTTTTTATGCTAACAGAACCGGCAGCCATAACACTCTTTTCCTCGATCACAGTGTTTCTATTACAGGTCTTGAATAAATCCGTTCCTCTAATTTTTGAGTAAACACACCATGTCTGTGGAAGCGGATGGGAGGGTAAATGGCATCTGGGAAAATGAAATAAATTACACATGGCCCCCATCAGAGCAGGGACTCACCTTTCTAGAGCCACACAGCGTGAAACTGATTCCTAAGACACTATAAGGCCTGGACACCGCGGAATTAAAAACCCTGCCCTCGGCACGCAATGCGAATGCAAAAACCATTTACTATCTACATTTGATGAATTGTAGCATAGTGGGAGAACTACTGAACATTTTTCTCAGAAAACATATTTCTAAAAGTTGCTGTTGACTTGTTGAAATTTTCACCAGATGTTGGTAACAGCCAAAGAAATCCATATATGCAAAGAAAACAAAACTAATTCGTTTACAAGTGAAGTTATGTGTAATAAAATGAAATTAGAAAAGGAAAAGGTATAGAACACATGAAGAAAAGGAGGTGTAGAAAGGCTGTGAAAGCCCAGACAGAAGCTGAAATCTCTCAGTAGTTTTTCAGCAACCCCCTGCCCTTCGTCAGTGTTAATTAATATTATTAATATCTACGTTAGCAGTATGGTGGTGGGCATTTCAGCGAGACAATGATCCAAAACGAAGCCAATGGAACTCAAGCTGTAGAATGGCCAAGCCAATCACCTGAATTGAATCCATTAGAGAATACAGAATAAGGCTCAGATTTGATAGACGAGGCTGACGGAACCGTCAAGACTCTGTTGAAGTCTGTGGAATTACTCACACCTGAGCAATGCATGTGACTTCGTTCTCCATATGAGAGACGTCTTTGAGCTGCCAGCACCAAAACAGCCTTTTATATTAAGTATTAAATCCATTTCAGTAGTTCAGCACTTTCTCCTTGCAGACATCCCAAGTCTCCCAAAAGTTCCAGGAGCCTACCATATATTGATATTGGCTCCCTGATGCCTGCGAATTGAATAAAATTCCCCAGAATCTAGGCCAAGCGAAGCAAGAGTGCACGTGAGAAATTAACGCCTACATCTGAACCGATCCTTGTGTTACCCCATAGTGTACTTTTGATCTGTATGATGCCTCTTTATTAACTGATGCAAATCAATAACGTTCAGATAGATAAGACTTGAACCAGGCCAATGCAGTTCCTGTACCACATGATTTTCAAGCCTATATTTCACATACCAGAATGCACGCACATGACTGAATGAACGAGTAAGATGAGACAGTGCGTGCTTATTAACTGTGCGCATGTGCCTGCTCTGGCACGTGCTAGACAGAGCGTCCTGATTGGTTTACTCAGCAAAATAAGCCAATCAGCTTTCAGTGTGGGTAGACTTTTAGGTCACAATACAGTTGATGGTCCGCTTGAATTTAAGTTACATTGCATCTACATGCCAACTAATTCTTATTAGATTATAAGTAAACTGTCAACTTGGTTGAGATTAGGGTTGGGGTTAGTGTAAATTGACGTACTTTCAAAGTTTCTTATAGTCAGTTAACGTCTGTTAAAGGTTCAAGAAACCCTGGGGTGCTTTTTTTGAGATTTGAACAGATGTGTGTGTGTGTTAAGCATCAGTTAAGGCAGCGTTAGCTCCTGTTAGTTTTAATTGTGGAGAAAACTGGATAATTTTGAAAAAACTGCAAGTGGAGTGATGACGCGTTGGTTTCTCATTATTATTCATAGCGGAGTTTTCTTATCCTATGAGAAGACCCTGCTTCTTAATTATTCATGAGTGCACGTGCTTTGCACAGGCAAAGCAGACCTGCCAACTTAGGAGACCAGATGACTGGGTGAGACAAGGGTTGTATGTGTTTGCATCCATGATCCATGGAGTTTGTTGCATGTTTTTCCCTGCGATGCTGTCAGGGCCGATACAGCAAAGCTGTTGGTTTGCAGCAAGCATTTTTGTCGGGAGAGCTGTACGAGAATTGGAGAATGGCGGACTTTGCTCTCATCAGTTCAGTTTGTTACAATCTATGGCTCGTTATTCAGACACATCGCCTATATCTGTGCTGCTGTGTTCGCACATGTTTAAAATCCTCAAGATTACCAGCAGGGTTAATGGTTGGAATAGACAAGGCAAGACGGGCTGCACTGCTATCCACTGTTTCTGCATTCAGACCCAGGGATTGAGGAGAAGTCCTCCTCATTTGTAGTGTTTAAATAAACACGATTATCTTTATGATGATATAACAAATTGTGGTTATGTGTAGGCTATGTGAAATCACGAATAACGATTATAGCAGGGCAATAAATTACTTTGCATTTTAACTTAGAAAACTATAAAATCATGGGTCTCCTCACGGTTTGTGTCTCATTTTGTGAGCCGACTGTTCACTTCACTCTTTTTGCCCTGCACTGCCGGCCACGCCCACTCCCACCTCTGCCTGCAGAGCTCCACGCCCATCTCGGAGCATTTTTTGAAAAATGTAGGTAGACTTGACCTGAAAGAAGGGGGTTTCATGGCCCTTTAAAGGAGCAGTATCAACAGATATTAAGCAGACGGCCTGCTAATACTCAAATGGACCATCAAAACAAAGTGTTACCGACTTTTATTTATTTTTCAGTGCAGTGCAGCCTACGAGATCATCATGTTAGATAGAGAGTGCCCCAATCAGAGCTGACGCAGCACACCGGGCAATTACAGCTAAGCTGAAAGGGAGAAAGATGTTAACCAATCAGAGCTCACCGAATAGAACCGAATAGGTGGTCTTGATTTACGTTAGTTTTTATCTATTGTTCTGACTGGAATTGAGGTTAGTTCATCTTTATTTCTTCATGTTGTCTGTTTATAAGACCATTTATTACAGTTTTGTTGTTCAAGCAGTTAGTACTACTGTGTACAATATGTGTTAAACTAGAGCTGAGGTTAGTTCATCTTCATTTATTTTAAGTTTTAAGACAATTTTACTACAGTTTTATTTATTAAACTTAATACTTATCAATGTTATTTCATTGTGAAATGTTTTGTTATGCACTTCTTGTGCACTGAATACATTCAATATGCATAAATGTAGCTTGTTTGAAAAAGCAAAAACAGCTCCCAAAATAGCAAAAAATTAAAATTTAAAATAAATAAACACAAAAATCGCAATATTCGTTTAAAAATAAATAAATCGCAATAGGATCATTTTGTCCATATTGCACAGCCCTATTTTTAATTAATTAATAAATTTTTAAAAATTCATAATTTCTCCCTGAAAATTAGTTTTTGCAGGTCGGGATGTCTGTCTGTGTCATTTCTAGGCATGGGCCGGTATAAGATTCTGACGGTATGATAACCTTCGATAATATATATCACGATTTCACAGTATGACGGTATTGTGTTTACTGCTCTATAATATATTCTTTTTAAATGTCTTGGAGAGAGAGACAGAAACAATGATAATATTGATAATAAAGAACATGAAATAAACTTTAGGCTAAGACATTTAAGAATCAATTACAGTGTATAAAGTCATTACAATATGAAATGGTTGTTGTTTGCTTTCTTATTTTCAGATAATGAAATTAAATTTAAATAATGGCTAAATTCTTGGAAAAAAAACAGGAAAATATGGTTTGGTATTAGTAAATTTGCATTTGTGGATATGAACATTTCGAAACATTTAAAATATTTTGGAGCAGTCAACATGTCAGGCTAAATAATTTAAATGAATCATTGCCTTCTGCTGTCTTCATAAGTTTCAATAACACAGATTTCTTCACAATTTAAAACGGCTACTTTGGATATCTTTGGAAATACTGTTGTCCTAAAAACAAACAAACAAACAAAGCATAACTAAAAACATCATACACACACCTCAGGAACGGTATAGCAGAACATTTTGGCGGTATAAAAACCTTGACTTTTCCAAAATATACCTTGAAAACGGTTATCGTCCCATGCCTAGTCATTTCACAACTCAATTTTCAGATATCTTTTTTTTTTATTAACTAAAAACCTGGTGCAATTCCATACTAACAACTCCTTTAGAAATATTATTCCCTGGGAAAAAAACATGAGGTGTTCAATACTTATTCCCCCCGCTGTATGAAGCATTGCAACAGCATTAATTTACTGGCACCTGCATATGGTGGGCGTCTCGGGTGGTGCTGACTCACTCCGCTGCATATTGTGATTTTTGAGAATTTCTCCACTTTAGCATCCACCCACCATCTGACAGCACGAACGCTGCTCCACAATGCATATATGGCAACTGAACAATTACTTTAGCAGTGTTACTAAACTGATTGCACTGATTGCAATATCCTACTAGAGATGTTTTATAATAGCGTGTGTGGATGTTTATTTGAATGCAGTGCTGGTTTAATTAGTATTAGTCATTTCAAATAACAATCAAATGTGTGTGCACTCGTTTTTATATCCTAGTGGGGACTTAAACATAAATGCTCTCATGGGGACTTGTCACAGTGAGGACCAAAATTGAGGTCCCTTTAGGTAAGCATGCTTATAAATCAAACAAAATGAAGTAATTTGAAAGTGTAAAATGCAGGTGGATTCATATGAGGGTTGGGAGTTTAGGGTAGGGGATAGAATATAGCAGAAAGATCATTACGTCTATGAGAGTTTCCACTAGGATATAGGAACAAGTCTCTCTGTGTGTGTGTGTGTGTGTGTATGTATATATATATATATATATATATATATATATATATATATATATATATATATAGAGGGCCTAAAATGAGTATACTTCTCATGGATCTCTCATTTGAATAATTAATTTGTATAAAACGTTACAATAATATATTTGTGCATACAGTTGACATCAGAATTATTCGCCAACTGACCCAGCCGGGAACTCAAACCAGCGACTTTCTTGCTGTGAGGGGATAGTGCTACCCACTGCGCGCCCTGACACGGATTATAAAAATTTAAATAAACCAATAGAAATGACTGAAAAAATAAAAAAATAAACCAATACAAAAGACTGTTATAATAATATTAAAAGGCCAAGCTGAACAGGTAAGTTTTTGGGAGTGACATAAAAATAGATAGTGATGGAGCCATTCTAATCTCATGGGGCATAACCGCAAACCCACCACAGAGAAACTCTGTCCCCTTTAATTTTCAGTCTGGACTGAGGAAATAAAAGATTGTGATCACTTGATCTGAGAGATCTCACGGGAGTGTAAAATTGGAACAGCTGTTGGAAAAAAAAAATGGAAAAAAAGAATTTGGGGCTACATTATGAAGGGATTTATATACAAGTAAAAGCACAAGTTTAAAGAGACCCTATTATGCATTATAAAAGGTCATATTTTGGTTTTGGGGCTCTCCAACAACAGGTTGATTTGCATGCAATGTCAAAAAACACTTTCATTGTCTTATTGACCTTATTCCACTCCGCCCACTTTTAATACTTCGCTCTTCCGCATTTTGTCATCGAACCTCCGGTAAGCTGACACAGTACATCAGATGACGTTTTTGGAAAGTCATCACATAGTGTATAGTTAGCTGTCATTTTAGAAAAATGTCATATAATGCTATCAGTAAATGTTTTGAGCTGGGAGTACGGTGAAACCTCCCTGCAACCATCACATGGTCTCATATTGTCCCATCTATCGTTACGGTTAATGTGGGTAGACGATATGAGCCAGAGGTAACTTACGGGGATATTTTTAATCACTTTGTCCTGTCACAAGGAGTAGATGGAGCGTTTATGAAGACTTATAAAAGTACAGAGGCCTACCGATAATTACACAGTGGGAAAGTTGGTGGTGTTCTAAGACACAGTGAGGGGGATTTCGTCTTTTTAAAAGCAATTGTGCCCCCCTACCAGTCGAGCAGTCCATGCCACTCTGTGTGGGGGCTACTTAGTAAGCAGGGATCAGTGGAGACTACAGGATGTTCGTGCATCATGGGTTTGGGAAGGTCTTGTAGCCACACAGCCTTTATTTTATGGAAGGCAAGTAAATATATAAATAAATGGTAATATCTTGTAAGGTCTGTGTTAACATAAGTAAGCCATAAATGCAATCAGTATGCTAACGTATTTGTGTAATAACACACAGCTGCTGACTCAGTTACCATCAGCAGACTAAGTATCTGGTCAAATCTCTTCATTTGTGAGGTGTTGAGTTTATTCTTCAATGCTGAAGTCGCTCGTTTCTGTGATTGTTTTAGAACTTCTGATTCAGTCGCCTATGGGAGAAATGACTAGGAATAATAAACAGCAGAAAACGGTCAAACTACTCACTCTACAAACAAGTGTTTGCATGATTATACAGACAAAATAGAATAATATAATAAGAAAACATCCGTTTGCAACATCAAGCAGCAAAACAAGCTATTTTTAATGTCTGAAAATGAATGGAGTGAATGAGACCGGAAGCCTCGAGACAAACAAACAGCATAGCCAAGGATCAGGAGCTCATAAACGCATTTAAATCCGTAAATAAAAGCGGCACGTGTCTCATTTCAACATGGTTTTAGACACGATATGAGAATATAAAGAGTTAACCAGATACAGTACACAACACAATCAAATACACATTTTGTAAGCTAGAGAAAACAAGGAGGCAACCATTTCAAAATCGCACTTACTTAATCTTGTGAAATAGAGGAAGAAACTGGTCCATGAATTGTGTACTGATAAAGGTTCTGTCAAGCTCTGATATCAATAGTCTTTTCAGACCCTTCCTTTAACAAACGGCCGACAAATCCCCCATTGTAAGCATGTAGATTTCTGATGCACTCGTCAGAAAAATGACGAGAACACAGCACAAGGCTCGGGCTATAATGCTGAGGTATTTTTGCAAAAATAAACATTAACCACTGACTCTACACAGCCTCATCTTTGGGTAGGGTAGTAACACTAACTTTCCCTCACACTTCGGAGCACAGCGCCTTCGTGACATGACTCAACAGGGATCTGCTACTGTGTTTGGCTGCGTCCTAAAACCGCCTACTACTCAGTAGTTGCTGCATTTGAATTTAAACGTACTACTCAGCCATTAGAAAAGTACGGTTCTACACAGTATGAATGTGAGCAGTATGAATGGAATTTGGACGTACTACATTTTGTCATGATCACGTGACCTACCTGCATCAGTTACGTTGCTTCACTCACATTCATCAATTTTCTCGCAGGGCATCATGGGATAGCGCAGCGTGTATGGGATGCACACTTCAGAATCTCGCCGGAAGTACTAGGTCATCCAGGTACTTTTCGCATACTGATTTTCAAATTATTTTCTATGCATTCGGACATACTACTCGCATACCTGTCAACATTAGGATGTGAAAATAAGGGATATGCCCACCATAATAAGGGACAAAAAAAAAAACACCAAGATCGACGTATTTTGATGTTATTATAATTAATTATGTGTATATGTCTGTTCAAACACGCACCCATAACCCTGATGTACAGAATCCGTTTGGGAAACAGCGGCTATTTATCACTATGGAGCGCGTCAGCTGACATTCACGCACCGCTATATGACTGTTTTGAGGATTGCATAGGAGGAGCGAAGGCACCTGTAATGAAAAGGAAAGGGAATCCCACCGTTTTTATATTTATTTCAAAGTGTTTCATGCCTAAATAAACCGAAAGCACAGAACTGACTCATATTTTGAAGCAATGGGCGGCTCCTGGTGGTTCGGCGGTATGGGTTGCGTAAAGGGAGGATCGGCTCTTTAATGTTTATTGCCACTCTTCAGAGAAAGACTGAAAATACGGGAGAAATACGGGAAAATAGCTTTACGGGATGATAGAGGGATAGAACTGTAAAATACAGGAAAATCCCGGGGAAAAAAACGGGGAGGTTTACAGGTATGTACTCGGCTCGCATACTGTTTTTAGCGTACTGTATAGTATGGAAGTATGCGGTTTCGGACGCAGCCTTGGTCTTCTTCTTTGCTGAAGTGTTTGTGGGCGGGGTCGTGTCTTTCATTTTTACCGGGTCTGCGTGCACAACAAATAGGGGCTTGAGTTCCATATCTATGTCATGCCGGCACGGCTAAAGACTCAATTCATTAGAACAACAATTCAGATTTAGGCCTTGGTTGGATATTTCACTTCACTTAGTGCTGTGTTACACAATGGGACTCTTTAAATCAATTCTGAATTGGATGGGCAGCCAATGGAGGCCCCATAGAAGAGGGGTTATGTGGTCATGTTTCTTGCTATTACAAATAAATATAACAGCAGCATTTTGGACGAACTGTAGATGAGAAATTAGTGATTTTGAGATGTCACAGTAAAGTGCATTACAGTAATCTAACCATGAAGTAATAAAAGTGGGAAATAAAATTCACAAGAGGGCTGATAATTATGACTTCAACTGTATACAAAATACTCTGTTTATGTTTATGATACATGAATTCAGCATCCATATATTACTGTGAAAAGATGTATGTTTTCTTTCCAATCAATATTAAAGATTCAGCTTTAAGCCCGGTAGAATCATCACCCTCTGATCTATAATTCAACAGCGTGGGTGTTTACCGCAATATTTAAGCACATACTGTAAATGCAAACAGTGTATTTGGGTGTGCATGTGCTATTATGAAGCGTCAGATGGTGTGGGATTGATCTTTGGGCCTTTGTGACTTATTCGCACTGCATGAAAAGCAAGGATGGAAGATCATCTTTCATTGAAAATGCATCAGAAAAGGCCGTTCAGATGTTCAGAAGCCCCTCAGGCATCCGCACATTTGCTTTGCAACATTAAAGATTCAGGCTCACTTTAAAAAAAGCAGCCAAAGGGGTCTCCAAGCCTTCAGAAGAGTGTTTAGTGCACAGAGAATGATAAAGAGAGAAAGATGACAACATTTGACTTCAGGCCTGGATATAAAATGCATTACAGAAACAAAAAAGCTTAATGCATTATACTGTAAGTGTATTTGCACTGCATTTTATCCTTTCTTCTTAATGTAATCAAAGTTATATGTATATTCATTCTTGTGTGTGGTTGCACTAAAGCATTTTTAAAGCACGGTTATAGAATGATGCTAGAAAGGTGCCTTTAAATGGTTTGCGGCTGACCAGAGAAATGGTAAGAGATGTGCAGTCCAGTTTGAGAATAAGCACTTTTTGTTATATGTTTGTTATATCGAGATCACGAGAAAACGAGTTATGTCGAGATCACAAGATAAGTCGCTATCACGCAATAACAAGAGAGAAAAAATATTTTGATGCATGGCCTCTTAGGACTTCCGTATGTCTTTCCAAACAATTAACAAAACTATTTTATTTAATTAATATAACTGTAAATAAACAGTGTTATTTATTCATTCATTCATTTACTTTTCAGCTTAGTCCCTTTATTAATCAGGGGTCGCCACAGTGGAATAATAATACATTTTATTTTTATTTATAATGCGCTTTTCGAAGACCCAAAGCGCTACAACAACAGAGAAATCAAACATGCAATAGAATACAAGTATACATATACAATTCTACAATAAAAACACAGAATAACCAAGAATCTAAAAAATGACTAGAATGACTAAAGTCTTATAAAGATGAGTTTTTAGCATCTTCTTAAAACCAGGTAGTGTGGAAGCATTTCTTACAGAATAAGGGAGAGCATTCCATAACCTAGGAGCAGCAAAAGAGAAGACTCTCCCCCCATTGATTTTAATCTACAGGGTGGGTCATTTATGCATATGGATACACCTTAATAACATGGGAATGGTTTCCTGAATACAGTTTCCTGATAAGTGGATTGGTCATCGAGGGCCAGTTGAATGTCCCCCAAGGTCTCCCGATCTGACCCCCTATGACTTTTATCTTTGGGGTCATCTGAAGGCAATTGTCTATGTAATTTATTAAGGTATAAATGGCCCACCCTGTACAGTGTGGCTGTTGAAGGCTGAGAGTATCAGCAGACCGCAGGAAACGAGAGGGTGTGTAGTGAGAGACAATAGCTGCTTTTCCACTATCATGCCGAACTGTTCTAAGAACATTTCGGAACGGTTAAGGTTGTTTCTCCACTGAGCCTGGAATTGAGCGGCACGATTACAAAGCGTTAAATAGCCTATAATTAACCATGTATATGATATAATTACTAACTAGTCACCTATAGTCTTAAAATAATAAAATAGCCTATTGTTTTATTCGTGGTTAGAGCTTGATTAATTTGATTGACATCCTAGGTAAAGAGACCTTTACTTCGCCTGACTAAGCGTGAGTTTATTGCAAATAAATTAAAAATATGCAAAATATTTTCTAAAACGTCAAGCAATACTTTTTCTATAGCTTGTTAGTTAAGACAAACAAATAAATAAAATGGCAAAAATAAAATTATAGAACTACAAAGTGTTGTGTTGTTTCATATTCGTTTTTTTTTTTTTACTTGATGCATTTTGTAAATGTTTGAAAACTGAAACAAACAACAGCCATCGTTTAAAAGGTTATTTTTTACCATCAAAGTGTATATTTCCTCATCAACTTTTGATATAAAACTGCTGTGTTATTTAATTTATTGTTAAAATGAAAGCATTTAAGTGCTATATTTTTTATTAGTGAAAGTGTCAGCTCACTTTTGACAAGGTCTGTGCAATAATATATCTCTGCCACTATAATACAAATGCACTATTATTGTTGCATTATCATTGTTTATATTTCTGTTATGCACGGAGATTTGAAATATATTATTTATTCCACCTTCAATCATCACGTTACATTTTAATTTGCACAGAGGCGCACAACATATGACCTCTAAATAAATACGGGGGCTGTGACATGTAGCTATATTTAGCACCCCATATGAGAGAGCGGCATAGCAGTGCTTAGTCTCATGGTTGCTTTCGCTTTATTGAACATGAAAAAACTAGTTTCGGCTATTATTTAAATTCAGTTAAACAAATGGAGCCGTTTACATTGCATCACCAAGGCAACTACTGATGCGCTTTGTGTAATGTTTCAAAGAGCTTTGTTGCAGCACGACAGTGGAAAATGAAACCGTATCCGTGCAGTATGGCCTGGTTTGGCACGGAATGAAACAGTTCAGCATAAAGAACGGTTCAGTACAATAGTGTAAAAGCAGCTAACGTCACCGATATAGGAAGGAGCTCTACCATGTAGAGCTTTATATGCAAGTGTGAGTGTATTAATGAACCACCAACTTATTCAGCATATGTTTTACGCAGCGGACGCCCTTCCAGTAACAACCCATCACTGGGAAACACCCATACACTCATTCACACACTCATACACTATGGTCTATTTAGCTTACCCAACTCACCTATACCACGTGTTTGAACTTGTGGGGGAAACCTGGAGCACCCGGAGAAAACCCACGCCAACAAGGGGAGGACATGCAAACTCCACACAGAAATGCCAACTGAACCAGCCGAGGCTCGAACTGGCAACCTTCTTGCTGTGAGGTGATCATGCACCACCTTGACGATCCCCAGTGTTTTTAATGTTTAAATTAATGTCTACATTGACTGAGAAATGGACAAAAATATGTATTTTTTTAAAAGGGGGTGTACTCAGTCATGGTGTACGGAAGCGTAGAGCTGCCACCCAGGTAAAAAAAAATCTGAGCTTTATCACATTTGTAAAATATGCTTTTCACGTTTGTACAATATAATATCATGTTCGTACAATACTGTATACAATTTACACTAAAGTAATAATAATAATAATTATGACACAAACAATAATGAAATATCATATAAAATAAATAATAACAAAGCAATAACGAATAGAGAGCAATGATAGTCGGGTTTCTGGACATTATTTCTCAGTTTCCTGTAAATATTACGGATTTGGACACAATGATGCAGCACAATATGAAAAAGAGCCATTTGCATGAATCACAGCGGGGCAGATTTATGTAAATGTGTGACTTGGGCGTCCTCCAACACTAAAATCCACTCATGGACGCCATCATACCAAACGTCTCCATTAAAACGCTCGCAATCCACCATTCCTGATTTGTGAACTCCGCCGGTCGGAGGTTAAACAATTTTGCAATCATTTCTGTGACTGGGGGATTCAGCCATTTTCAGTATTTCAGTGCAACTTCTGGAGCTAATCCAGAATTGCTAATGGATCCTTTGGGAAGCCTAGCATGACAGCTAGGTTTAAACTCTAATTGAACTGAAATGTGTCTTGTGTGTTGGCAGGTTTTTGCCTGGAAAGCACAACAGAGTTTGCTCTTGGAAGGACAAAAGTTTAATTAGATCGCACTAATGAAGACAAGCGCTCTGCACGCATCTTAAACATGTTGTCAATTTTTGGCTTTAAATGCCTAGTGTCAACATGGAGCCAGGGCCAACTTTAGATGCATTTAATTATATTTATACAAACGTTTATGTAAATGTTTTCAGTTTATTAATGGTTATGAATTGATCTCTGTTCTGTCAACTTTTGATGTCGAAAGTTCAACTCTGCCGTGGCAAGTGGCTTTTATTGATGTTTTAGTTTAAAATTATATATATATATATATATATATATATATATATATATATATATATATATATATATATATAAGAAATATCAATTTACAACACCAATACAGGTGATATATTACTTTCAAATAATATAAATGTCAATAAAAGTCACTTTTTTCAACATCAAAAGTTGTTGGAGAAAAGATCAAGGTCCCATAAAGTAATTGTATGCTAAAGCTGCATGATTAAACAAAAAAAGATAGCGATCTCGATTAAACCCCCTAGACCAGGGGTGTATAAACTCAGTCCTGGAGGGGCAGTGTCCTGGAGAGTTTAGCTCCAACCCTAATCAAACACACATGAAGCAGCTAATCAAGCTCTTACTAGATGTACTAGAAACTTCCTGGCAGGTGTGATGAAGCAACTCGGAGCTAAACTCTTCAGGACATCGGCCCTCCATGACCGATCTTGGACATCCCTGCCCTAGACGATCTTAATCCAGCATTTCTACAATTCTGCGAATTACATTTTTAAGCTCAGGAGAGAAGCAACGGCGGCCGAAAATGTCTTCACGTTGTTTTACATACATTGCTCGGCAACGTGGACACCTCCAAATGGTGTTGAAAGAGTCATATACTGCAAGGTACAATTCACCCAAAAATGTCATTTCTGTCTTCATGTAATGATGTATTGGCAGCCGTGAAATTTCACGTGATGTGAGCTGACTGTGAGCTGTTACCACAGAGAGGGCGGGCGCACGCCTGTGAATGATGTCTACTTAAGGGAACAGAACTTGCATAGGCTGTGAATAACAGGTAATACAGTTGTAAATAACATCCAACTTTTTATAAATGCATGTGAAGCTGCTATGACACAATCTACATTGTAAAAGCACTATATATAATAAAGATGAATTGAATTGAATTCAGTTTGTGGCACAGGAGCAATCATTTGAGAGCCGCGTGGGAAGTATGAACTGCACAGTGAAAATGAAACTGAAAGCGCACACATTTAAATAATCTTATGGATGGATGGACAGACGGACCGGCAGACAGAAGGAAAGATGGACCGACAGACGAAAGGATGGACTGAGAGATGGATGGATGGACCGACAGACGGAAGGATGGACCGACAGATGGACGGGCCGACAGACGGATGGATGGACCGACAGCGGATGGACAGACCGACAGATGGACCAACAGACGGATGGATGGACGGACCGACAGACCGATGGATCGACAGACAGCGGATGGACAGACCGACAGACGGAAGGATGGACTGACA
>CAIGQQ010037999.1:2498766-2509095 GCA_903798035.1 Danio albolineatus | reverse complement strand
GGCTGGAAGGGCATCCGCTGCGTAAAACAAATGCTGGATAAGTTGGCGGTTCATTCCGCTGTGGCGACCCCGGATTAATAAAGGGACTAAGCCGAAAAGAAAATGAATGAATGAATGAATAGATCAGGGGCATCCAAACTCGGTCCTGGACCGGTGTCCAACATATTGTAGCTCTAAATCCGATTAAACACACCTGAACCAGCTAATCTAGCTCTTTCTAGTACCTTTTCAAAAGGTTTCAAATCGTTTGTAAAAATTTGTACTTTAAAATGTTTTCAAATGTTTCACTTCCCCAAATTACCAAATTTTTGTGCAAATTAAAGGTCAGAAGATCGCAATCGCTAGTGCCCCAGTTTATGCTTTGAGATGTGATTTATTTTATTTGCAAGTGTTTTTATTAAGAATGGTAATCCCAGGCGCCACGGTGGCGTAGTGAGTAACACGTTTGCCTCACAGCAAGAAGGTCACTGGTTCGAGCCTCGGCTGGGTCAGTTGGCATTTCTGTGTGGAGTTTGCATGTTCTCCCCGTGGTTGTGTGGGTTTCCTCCGGGTGCTCCGGTTTCCCCCACAAGTCCAAAGATTTGCGGTACAGGTGAATTGGGTAGGCTAAATTGTCCGTAGTGTATGTGTGAGAATGTATGGATGTTTTCCAGAGATGGGTTGCGGCTGGAAGGGCATCCGCTGTGTAAAATGAGTGCTGGATAAGTTGGCGGATCATTCCGCTGTGGCGACCCCGGATTAATAAAGGGACTAAGATGAAAAGAAAATGAATGAATGAATGAATGGTAATCTCAGAATAAAGATATTATTCTCTTTTTCTCTTTTTGCAACCTAACCGATGCGGGTGAAAGCAATGAAGTTTAATCAAAAAGAAAACTGACGCATGCGCACTGAAGACTAAAGTTTAAATAATATGATGGTGAGCTTATTTCGACTAAGCATGGCTCATGATAGATTTCTTTTGTGCGAAACAAAAAGGAGGGATGATGATAAAACTCGGCCATGTGTCAAGTCTAAGACAACACATAATAATAATTCTATAAAACATTTTTTGCATTCTATAGAATTGTCTCATTCATTCATTTATTTTCTTGTCGGCTTAGTCCCTTTATTAATCTGGGGTCACCACAGCAGAATGAACCGCCAACTTATCCAGCATTTGTTTTGCACCGCAGATGCCCTTCCAGCTGCAACCCATCTCTGGGAAACATCCATACACACTCATACACTATGGCCAATTTTGCCAACCCAATTCAACTATACCACATGTCTTTGTGGGAAACCGGAGCACCCGGAGGAAACCCACGCAACCACGGGGAGAAACTCCACACAGAAATGCCAACTGACCCAACCGCAGCTCGAACCAGCGACCTTCTTGCTGTGAGGCGATCGTGCTACTCACTACGCCACCGTGGCGCCCATTCTATAGAATTGTCTATAGAATAAAATTTTTATGAAACTAATATTCATGCAAAAGATTTCTTGAATGATCTTAGCATATCACTCCAGTTGTGTCTATAGATTGTGTGTGTGTGTATATATATATATATATATATATATATATATATATATGCCGGATAAGTTGGCAGTTCATTCCGCTGTAGTGACTCCAGATTATAAAGGAACTAAGCTGAAAAGAAAATGAATGAATGAATAAATGTATGAATATATATACATATACACTCACTGGCCACTTTATTAGGTACACCTTACTAGTACCGGGTTGGACCCCCTTTTGCCTTCAGAACTGCCTTAATCCTTCATGGCGTAGATTCAACAAGGTACTGGAAATATTTCTTAGAGATTTTGTTCCATATTGACATGATAGCATCACACAGTTGCTGCAGATTTATCGGCTGCACATTTATGATCTGAATCTCCCGTTCCACCACATCCCAAATGTGCTCAATTGGGTTGAGTTCTGGTGACTGAGGAGGCCATTAGTGAACTCATTGTCATGTTCAAGAAACCAGTCTGAGATCATTTACGCTTTATGACATGGTGTGTTATCCTGCTGGAAGTAGCCATCAGAAGATGGAGACACTGTGGTCATAAAGGGATGGACATGGTCAGCAACAATACTCCGGTAGACTGTGGTGTTGACACAATGCTCAGTTGGTACTAATAAGCCCAAAGTGTGCCAAGAAAATATCCCCCACACCATTACACCACCACCAGCGGCCTGAACCGTTGATACAAGGCAGGATGGACCCATGCTTTCATGGTGTTGACGCCAAATTCTGGCCTGACCATCCGAATGTCGCAGCAGAAATCGAGACACATCACACCAGGCAACGTTTTGTCCAGTGTTGGTGAGCCTGTGTGAATTGTACTTAAACAAATCAAGATACATTATAATATTACATACTTTTGTATACATTTAAAACACATCACAGGCCACAAAAACGATGAAACGTGTATAAATGGCATCGTTTAATTTGTGACATATTTGAAACATTCCTTTTCCAAAGATTCATATGACAAATGTAGTTTTCACATATACATTTACATATATTTATATATATATATACTTTTTTTCTCATGTTATTGCTTTACAGTAAAATGCATCGGTTTTGTCCATTAAAGCATGACAGTACATTCATATACGTGTTACAGATGTATCCAGTTATGGTTCGTAGTAACTAACTTTACATGAAATATATAGATATACACATTTTTCTATTTTGATCATACATTTATGAATCTTCTTTATTGTTGACATGAATCCCACATCACGTAGAGCTCACAGTGCATGGGGTCGAGTTCATACACGTGTTCGAATGTGTGCGCTTGTTTTAGAAAGTCCCGTACAATCCACAATATACAACATTTATGTCTTTTCAGTTTTATACTTGTTAGAAAAAGTGACTTCATAAACAGGAGTGTGATCAGATGTGTGTTTGCGTGTGTTAATACGCCAACAAAAACCTCCACCAGTTCAACTGATGGTAAATCATGGTCAAACGCATCGCAAAACATTGTATGTACAAATCGTTTTCATGAACATTAAATCAGATGCACACTTCTGCAATATTGACGTGTGCATTTACAGGGTAAAATCGGTCAAAATATACCTAAAACAAGGTTCCAGGTTCAAATTCACACTCAAACGTAATATATAAATTAAATAAATTAAAATATTTTGCATAAAGATAATGAAGTCTATATTTACGTTCGCAAGTCTTTTGCGGTATTTTCATGTGAATTGTACACATTTGATATGAAAAAAGCATTGCAATAGATATATGCATAACCAACCAAACATAATAAAATAAAATAAAATAAAATAAAATAAAATAAAATAAAATAAAATAAAATAAAATAAAATAAAATAAAATAAAATAAAATAAAATAAAACTAAATTAAATTAAATTAAATTAAATTGAATTAAAATAATAAAGAAGATTGAAAAATACACTCCAGGTCAAAATTCACCCCAAAATGTAATAAATAAATTAAATAAATTCAGATATTTTGCATTAAAAAAATGAAGTCTATATATACATTTGGACTGTTTTGCATTTTTTTCGTGTGAATTGTACGCATTTATAGAAAAAAGGCATTGCAATCAATCAATAAATAAATAAATGAATGAATGAATATTATATTAATAATATGCAATGCAGCAACATTAAAATTAAATAAAACAAAACAAAACAAAACAAAACAAAACAAAATAAAATAAAATAAAATAAAATAAAATAAAATAAAAATAAAAAAATAAATAAATAAACATGTTCATTGCAATGCAGCAACAATAAAATGAGATAAATAAAATAATAATAATAAAAATAAATAAATAAACAAGTTCATTGCAATGCAGCAACAAAAATAAAATAAAATAAAATTACGGTTTAAAAAATAAAATAAAATAAAATAAAATAAATAAAATCCAGATCAAAATTCACCCCAAATCGTAATAAATAAATAAATTATATCAAGATATTTTGCATAAAGAAATGTAAGTCTATATTTCTGTTTGCACTGTTTTGCAGGATTTTCATGTGAATTGTACACATTTATAGAAAAAAAAAAACCAAACCAACAAACAAATGAATAAGAAAAATAATTAATTAAATAAAAATACATGTTCATTGCAATGCAGAAATATAAAATTAAATCAAATTAAACGTTTGATAGAAAAGGCAAACAAACAAATAAATAAACAATCATTGCTCTGCAGCAAAAAATAAATAAATAATAATAATAATTACACACAATTCAAATGAAATAGAAACATAATCTAAAATAAACAAATAAAATGAAAGCTAATTTAAAGTAAGATTGTTTCTTTCATCTTATTTTTAAGAATCAATTTTCATTTGATTATTTTATTTAGTAAAAAAACATTATAGACGTCATGATCATGTAACAAACCCAAAAATAAATGACTGTTATCACTGTAAAAAAATCTAATTCTTCTAATGCCGCAATAAATTAATAATAATAATAATAATAATAATAATAATAATAATAATAATAATAATAATAAAATCCTATAATGAAAAATACTGGCATTATGTAAACTGTAAAATGCAACAATTTTTTTCTTCCTTAGGAAATACCCATACACACTCATGGAGATGTGAGGCAATTATGCTACCCACTGCGCCACTGTGAGGCCTATTATTAATATTATTATTATTAATTAATTAATTAATTAATTAATTAATTTATTGAAATTATTATTATTATTATTATTATTATTATTATTATTATTATTGTTATTTTTATTAATATTATATATAACTGCCTCTAATAATGTAAAATGCATAAAATATGGTATTTTACTGTATTTTTTTTAAAGAAATTACAAAAAATGTGCATAATTTTCATGAAAACTACCTAAATGCAAACATTTTAATGCCACAAAAACAGATTCATGCGCAAAATACTAGCTTTGTCTTTTGATTTAGGGTGAAATATGTCATGGATGTGTATATTTTTGTGAAATATAACCCCTTTTCTATAACAAAATGGCACTAGAGAGTATTGATCTACGCTTGGTTTCGTTGCGTACTGTGTGTGTTCATTTTTCAGACAGAAATGCATGTCAGGTTTGATTCTGAAGAGTCTAATAATAAGAGAAAACAAACAAATAATCTCACAGTCTTGAAGATTTCCCGCTGAAGTCGTCAAAAGTTCGAGGCGACTCAGAAGTGTGCATGTGAGGAGGTTATAATGCCACATCCTCCCTGCATAGTGTCCACTACTACAGGTCCAAGCCTATTGCTGTTTCACTCGCAACATTCAGGAAAAACAAATAAAATGCTGTTATTGTCCTCTTCTGTCATCCAGAAACTGCAGCGTTCATATTGCATAAACCCCCCCACACACACACACACACACACACACACACAAATAAATCAATCAATCAATAAACAGTGTGTGTTTGTGTCCCGTTTGGGTTCGCATGAGGAAAAAACACAATTTCTCCACAGAGGGTTGGTTCTGGAGCTGCCAGGTCGAGGAGATATGGACGAGAGCCATGAAGTCCAACAGTGCAGATCCAGTGAAATATGAGCCTCTGCTGTGTTTCTGTTCTCCAGCACAAATATAACAACATCCTTCAGCCAGCCTTCATTTACTAGAGGAGAGCCATGATGACTGACCGCCTGACTGCCTGGAGAACACACGACTGTTCCTCAAGACTGAGAGCAGTTCACTAGAATGATCAAATACAACAGAACAGATTAAACATTCTACTAAAGGTTCTTATTCTTCCATTTGTCTGTCCTTCCTTCATCCTCCTTTCTTTCTTTCTTTCTTTCTTTCTTTCTTCCTCCCTCCCCATCTCCTAATCTTCCTTCCTCTTCCTCCTTTTTTCCATTCCTTCCTTCCTTCCTTCCTTCCTTCTCATCCTCCTTCTTCCTTCCCCCTCCCTTTTCCTTACTTCCTTTCTTTCATTCCTTCCTTCTCCTCTTCCTTCCTTCCTCTCCCTCTTCCTCCTCCCTTCCTTCCTCTTCCTCATCCTTACTTCCTCCTCACTCTCCCTTTCTTCTTTCCTTCCTCCTCCTTCCTTCCCTTCTTCTTCTTCCTCCCTACTACCTCTTCCTCTTCATTCCTTCCTCCTCTTTTTTCCTTCCTTCATTCCTCCCTCCTCATTCCTTCCTTCCTTCCTTCCTTCCTTCCTTCATCTTCCTCATTCTTCCTCCTCCCTTCCTCTTCCTCCTCCTTCCTTCCCCATCCCTCTTCCTTCCTTTCTTCTCCTCCTTCCTTCCCCTCCCTCTTTCTTCATTTCGACTCCTCCTTCCTTCCCCCTCCCTCCTCCTTCCTTTCTTCCTTCCTTCCTTCCTCCTCCTTTCTTCCTCTCTTCCTCCTCCATTCCTTTTTCTTCCTCATCCTTCCTTCCTCCTCACTCTTCCTTCCTTCTTTCCTTCCTCCTCCTCCTTCTTCCTGCCCCATCCCTCTTCCTTCCTTCCTTCCTTCCTTCCTTCCTTCCTTATTTCTCCTCCTCCTTCCTTCCCTTCTCCTTCCTTCCCCTACATCTTACTTCCTCTTCCTCAACCTTCCTACCTCCTCACTAGTCCTTCCTTCTTTCCTTCCTCCTACTCCGTCTTCCTGTCTCATCCCTCTTCCTTTCCTCCTTTCCTCTCTTCCTCCTTCCTTCGCTTCTTCCTTCCCCTTCCTCTTTCTTCCTCCTTCCTCCTCCTTCATTCCTCTTCCTTCCTTGATTCCTTCCTTCATCCTCCACCGCCTCTTTCTTCCTTCCTCATTCTACCTTCCTTCCATCCCTTTCTGTCCTCCTCCTCTTCCTTCCTTACATCCTTATTCTTCCTTTCTTCCATTCGCTTCCTTTTTTCCTTCCATCCCCTTCCTTTCTACTCCTCCTTTCTTCCTAGTTTTTCCTTCCACCCCTTTCCTTCCTCCTCGTCATTCTTTCTTCCTTGCTCATTCATGCTTCCTTCCTTCCATCCACTTCCTTTCTTCCTTCCATCCCCTTCCTTCCTTCATCCCCTTTCTCCCTCCCTTGCTCGCCTCTCCCCTTCTTTTCTTTCATTCTCTTTCTTTCTTTTATTTCTAAAGCAGTAACAAATAAGGACGTGAATACTTTTTTTTCTTTTTCCTCACGATAAGTGTTATTTCTTTTCATTTGGCTGGAATAAATGCAGATTTAAATTTTGAATATCAATATTAGTAGCTACAGAACAAACCACTGTTGTCCAATGACTTGACTTATTAATCTAACTTGCCTAATTAACGTAAGGTATTATGCACTGTAATCATGGTTATTAATTAGAGTTATTAGCAATTAGTAGTTAAAATAGAAATAATATGAACAAAACTCTATTAAACATCACTTGGAAAATATTTTTTTAAAAATCACAAAATGGTTAATAATTTTGACTTCAACTGCAAAATAATAAATAAGGAAAAATAAGAAAAATAATCCTGTTTTCTAATTTAATTAATGATATTTGTTCTCATTTTAAGTCCTTGCGGCTTGATTTCAGGACGTTGAGATGTTTGCACCGGAAAGTGAGACAGAAACACATCTTTTGCAGAGTTTTTCCGGGTGAAGTGAGAGATTTTGTTTGAAGATTTTTCTCCTTATACACACACAAGTACACACATAGACATTTATACACAAACACACACACGCACGCACATCAGGGAAGCACTTCTGAATGAGATTAAACCGCTCGCTTGCTTTAAAGTGCTCGTTTCTACATTTCACAATGAACGAACGCCTTCCTGCATCTCTAAATCTGTTTAGAAGCTCATTTAAGATGTGCACAGAAATCAATATGATCATTAAATCTCTTCATAGGCAAGTTTTAGTCCTCAAAGAGGCCACGGCAAAACATCTGAAATACTGAAATCAGAGCAATATGTTTTGTACATAGGTAAAAAAAAAAAAGAGACAACTTCTTTGCAAAACAAAATCATGCATAATCAACATTTAAGTATGGTTTTCTAGACAAAAATAAAAATTTAAATATCTTTTAAACAAGATCAATTTAAGCCATATTTGGATTTCTCTTGATTTGCTAAATGCTAAAAATATTTAGTTTACTCACTGAAAACACCTTAAATCTCCAAATTATCCGGAAGTTCCTGCAGACTTTTAATTTGTATTATGATGACGTATTTCAAACTGAAATGGAATATTTAGTAGGGGGCGGGGTTTATTTTTTGCGGCTCCTCCTATCAGCTTTTGCTCTCTGCAAACTATCTGTTGAAAGGGTGTGGCTAGGTATATTCCGTCCAATCAGAGAAGGGCTGCCGTTCAAGGGGGAAAGCAGGTGGTTAGATTTTAATTAATTATTAGTGGATTAACTTGCACAGATTAATTGTTAAAAATAACAATGCGCGCTAGCAAAATAAACATAGTAAAATATGATTTAAATATGATTTTAACAATTAAAAATATATTTATATTTTCTATTTTTTATTTGAACTTACCTCATTGGCAAAATAATTTTGTTTTTGTTTGTATGCTTTAAAGGTGCAGTAGGTGATTGTCTTCAGAAACGTTTTGTTGTGCTGGTTGAAAGTCTCTTCACATTCCAATAGTGCTGATTAAAGTAAATGATCTAAATGTATTTTTATATTTTGGGTAAGGTGTAAAACTAAAAAAATTGAGCCGATAATTCCCATAATTCTGATAAGTAGCCCAAACTGTATGTCAATAAATGTAGATTTGTACATCTGAGCACCCCATTTACGCAGATCCGCCAATGCGCGTTCACGCGGGCTGAAGTCACATGCACACGACAGAGAAAGTGACAGAGGTAAAATCAAATGCTGAATCCAAATCATGAATCAATATTGGAGTTACTTTAGCCCGCTTGAGGAAGGATGACACCAAGGCTGAAGTATTTCTGTTAGACAGGTAATGTTGTGTTTTAAAACTATTTTAGTCACGTAAAGCTGATGTAGATTGTGTTGTTATGAATGGGTTATATGCACAGTAGTGTTGTTCAGCCACTGAAATCTTCCGCCGAATTAGCTATTTTTAGTTTCATAAGGTCCTTTTACAGCATCGATAATGTAGATTTTTATTTAGTTTAACAACAAAACATCAGTAAACAGCGCTATTCCGCCTAGCCTGCTTTACTGAGCTGAAGTTGGTTATATATTCACATTGGTTCATTTTTGAACAATGACAACCTGTGACGCGCTACCTATATTGTTTACCGCTACTCTAAATATTCAGTCTGAAATAGCATGTAAGTATGGCTCAGTAATAAGTGTAATTCCTGCACGCCGCCAGTCAATCACTAAGCGTACAGTAGTCGCTTTAGGACAAAGAGCATGAGAAAGTGAGACCAGCAATCGTTGCATGCATAAAATATCGCACATTATGACAAGTTTTGCTTTGCTACACAACTGAAATGTTCTAGATATAATAGAGTTTATCGTTCAGAATTGTAGTATCATAAATTACTATAAAGTTTTCTAACTGGATCTAGTGGATCTCTATCATCTTTGATGTGTGCGCGTTCACGATTTCAGGAGGTGTGGCTTTGGACGGCAGGGGAGGGATTGTATTTGAACCGGTTAGCATTTAGGCAGATCACTTACTGCACCTTTAACTTATTTGGCCATTCCTAAATGCTATCTTTCCTTTTAAAGGATAATTTATATTGCAATAAAAGTGCATAATGTGTAATAATTTTACTTTATTTTCCATAATATCTTTCTTCCTTTTTTACACATAAATTTATGTAGACTATGTAAAGACAATTTGCCAATTAATTGGCTAATTATCTATAGATTTTTGAGTGAATCTATTTTGTTTTATAGATGTTTAGACTGGAAAACAAGACCAAAAACACTAATGTGACTAGATTTAGTGAGATTTACGCTTAAGAATAATTAAGGGTACATTTATCTTGTATTGAGTATTATGTTACTGAAAAATAAGACCAAAAAGGAAACACTGTTTTGCATGCTGCAACAATTAGCATTCTCATTGCTTAATATGCACATATTTGGACCAATGTGATGTTATAGTGGATGGAGCCAATAGCTAATTTCCTCCACTAGTCTACATATGCAAATATTGTGACCAATGAGAGGTCATAATGGGTGGAGCCACCTGTTACGTTTGCTCAACTGGTCTACATGTGCATATATTTGATTCAATTAAATATCATAGTGGGTGCAGCCACTAGTCAATTTCCTCCACTGGTTTACATATGCAAATATTTGTAATAATGAGATGTCATAGTGGGTGGAAGCACCAGTTAATTTCTTCCATTGGTCTTCATATGCAAATATTTGGGCCAATGAGATGTCATAGTGGATGAGGCCAATTGTTAGTTTACTTTATTGGTCTACATATGCAAATATTTGGACCAATGAGAGGTTATAGTGGGTGGA
>CAIGQQ010037999.1:2485535-2497886 GCA_903798035.1 Danio albolineatus | reverse complement strand
TAATTCCCTCCACTAGCATACATATGCAAATATTTGGACCAATGAGATGTTATAGTGGGTGGAGTCAATAGCTATTTCCTTCCACTTGTCTACATATGCACATATTTGGAAATTAATTCCACCAGTTAATTTCATCCACAAGCTTACATATGTAAATATTGGACCAATGAGATTTTATATTGGCCTGAAGTGCCAGTTAAATTCCTTAACTGGTCTACATATGCAAATATCAGGACAAAAGAGATATTAAAGTGGGTGGAACCACCAGTTAATGTCCTCCAGTGGTCTACATATGCAAATATTTGGACAAAAGAGATATTATAGTGGGTGGAGCCACCAGTTAATGTCCCCCACTGGTCTACATATGCAAATATTTGGACCAATGAGCGGTCATAGGCAATTAATTTCACCAGGTAATTTCATCCACAAGCTTACATATGTAAATATTGGACCAATGAGATTTCATATTGGCCTGAAGTGCCAGTTAAATTCCTTAACTGGTCTACATATGCAAATATCAGGATAAAAGAGATATTAAAGTGGGTGGAACCACCAGTTAATGTCCTCCAGTGGTCTACATATGCAAATATTTGGCCAAAAGAGATTTTATAGTGGGTGGAGCCACCAGTTAATGTCCCCCACTGGTCTACATATGCAAATATTTGGACTAATAAGAGGTCAAAGAGGTCAAAAGTGCCTTAATTAGGACACAGCAAAAACCAAAATATTAATAGATGCTGTGGAACACTTTCCTTTCTCTTGCATTTCTAAATATGTTGCTTCCTGTTAGACTCAAAAAGTGATATGCTGTCAAAACAAACGAACGCTTCACAAACAAACGAACTTGAATCAGTGTAGAAAACGGCATGTAGAAAAGAGCGGATGTTTATCTACCCTCCTGGAGAGATCCACATTTTCCATAATGCATTTTTGGGGATGTTAAAGATCCTCAACTGGAAAAGAGAAAAGCTGCCAAGGAGAAGTTCCTCTTTCCGGGAGAAAATGTGGAAAAAATGAGCTTATCAGGAAGATCCAATCCGTCCACAGTGAAAAGCGAGACTCGTTGAAGGATTTTCAGTCGAGCGTTAGTGTTGTTGACGACTCGCGTTCGTCCAGTTCTTGCGGTGATCGTGGCATCAGTATGGCGTATTGTGAGATGTGGTGTGGTTCTAATCTTCCCGACACATGGGTAAGTTGACGAAGGTGAAGACGTTGTATTCGATCATGATGGAGAAGCAGAGGAAGACGGCGTACAGCAGCAGCACATAAACACCCAGCTTAAAGTCCAGCTTCCAGTGGTTCAGGTGAATCCCCAGAATCTGATAGACAAGAACACATTCATATACAGTTGGAATTATTAGCTCCTCTGGATATTTATGTAATGAATTTCCTTAATTTATTAAATAATAATATTTCAAGAGTTCACACTTAGCTGATGATTGATTATAAAGCTTGTTTGGCATGCTGTCCCAGGAGAGAGCCCTGAGCTCATAAGATCCTCGAGCCCGGGGCTCCCTCCCGTTTGCAAGGCGAGAGGAGAGTTTGAGCTCAGGTAGATCTCGAGAACTAGCTGATGAACAGATAGTGATTGCTATGAAAAGATAACTACTTACTAGGAGCATGTCTATGGTGCCGATTTGGATTAGTCAATTAACTTAAGTTGCATGTTTTTGGACGGTGGGAGGAAACCGGGGAACTCGGAGGAAACCCACATGAGCACGGGGAGAACGTGTTAACTCCGCACAGAAACGTCAGCTGGCTTGGTAAGGACTAGAACTAGTGACGTTCCTGCTGTAAGGCAACAGTGCTAACCACTGGGCCACTGTGCCACCCATCTAGGAAAGGAGGAGGAGGAGGGGTGGAAGGGGGGATTCTTCAAAACGAAGATGGTTGTGATATGGAACTTAGAGTATTTATAGTGGCTTAGGAATCGTCTGATTGGTGAATCATAAATTGAATAATGCGGGACCAGCTGTGATCGATCATCTGCACGAAATCCTCTCGAAATTAGTTTAGAAATAAACTTTACAAAAACTATATACATCTATATATATATATTAGGGCTGTCCAAAAATTAATCGTGATTAATCACATCCAAAATAAAAGTTTGTTTTGACATAATATGTGTGTGTGTTATATATATTTATTATGTATATGTGATAAACACATTCATAGAAGCCAAAACTAAATATAAAAAAGTTACATCAAAGTAGTTACATCATATTCAAATGTAAAATTTGTATCATACACATATATTTTTTATATATCTAAATATAAATCAACATTTTATCAAGTATATGAATGTGTGTATTTATATATTCATAATAAAATATACACAGTACACACACAAATATTATGTTAAACTTTTATTTTGGTTGTGATTAATCACGATTAATTTTTGGACAGCCCTAATATATATATATACATTAATATATTCATTTATTTTCTTGTCGGCTTAGTCCCTTTATTAATCCGGGGTCGCCACAGCGGAATCAACCGCCAACTTATCCAGCATATTTTTTACACAGCGGATGCCCTTCCAGCCACAACCCATCTCTGGGAAACATCCATACACACACATTCACACTCATACACTACGGACAATTTAGCCTACCCAATTCACCTATACCACATGTCTTTGGACTTGTGGGGGAAACCGGAGCACCCGGAGGAAACCCACGCAACCACGGGGAGAACATGCAAACTCCACACAGAAATGCCAACTGACCCAGCCGGGGCTCGAACCAGCGACCTTCTTGCTGTGAGGCGAACGTGCTACTCACTACGCCACCGTGGCGCCCTACATTAATATATATATACATTAAATAAATTTGACTTCACGTTCTTTCTTTGGTCAGTCGTCTTTGTTGCTGTTTTTCCTTTTGAACGGGAGATGAGAATCCGGGCTCCTCATTAGTTTAGAGGTGTCCTAATTATTTTCAATTGATTAAAGAGTCACGAAACACCAAAACACATGTTTTGAGCTGTTGACAGTCATATATGTGTCCCGCGCTGCTATAAACACTATTAGGACACATATATTTAGCTAAGTAAAAATTGCAAATTTTGCGTTATTTCGAGCACATTCGTTCTTCCGGTTTGAAACTAATTTTTGAAGCTGCGTAACGCCGATGAGACCCATGCGTGTATTCCAGCGTGGAGAGTGGATGGCTGGACCTGCGAGTGCATTGTGACGTCTCTGAGTGTGCGGCATTAAGTCATGAGATAGACTTGGTTCAAACCAATCAGCACTCTCTATTGTGTATGCGGCACAACTTCATTAATATGCATGATAGCTTCGAAGTTTTTACCTGTTACAGTGTTCAGACTGCAGAGAGACGCCACGTTGTGTTGCCAAAACAAGTGGAAGAAGAATTGTTTGGAGACACAGTCTCAGTGTTGTGTTTATGTAATACAACAAAGGTTTTGTTTTCATTTCTCACTATGAGAGCGCAGCTTGACTCACGAAGTGGACTACAGTGCACGCGACATGTGACAGAAAGGCGTTTGTAAGGAACATGTTTTACCCGAGAGCTTTTCGTATTCAGAGGCAAAGTTAGTTTGTATCATCAGCAGTACTCTTTTAGTGTTTAAAGACAGACCTTAGTGAAAATGATTTCGTTACTGAGTTTACAGTGCGTTAACATCACTACAGTATTATAGACTGAAAGATCCGCTGTAAATGCTGCTCTCTGAGTGTAAACATGTAAACACCGCAATCAAACTGTTACCGTCGTGTAGAATTTTCGCCGCATTTTGTGACAGGATAGTCTATACACACACGGCTTTATGACGCTGCCTACCGAGTGCATCTAAGTTACCGAGAAATGGGGAGTTTTTTTGTTTTTTTTTACATTTGTGATACAAAATACTCCATTAAAACACTTTTCCAGCAGTTCCTCACATCTCGTTTGTCACGGGGGGTATGCAGAAAATGTTCCTGAATGAAAGTGAAAGTGCCAAACTGCAGTTAAAGTCGACAAATTAAGAATTTGGCAAATAATTTGATGACTGATGTCCATGTAAACACAGTCACTGTCTTTCTCCCGTGTCTGTCTGTTTGTTTTGCGTGTTTGAAAATTAGCACGTGCACAAATAGAAACTCCCATTTTTTTGCAAAACCTCCCCTCTTTCCCTTCCCCGACACTCCCACCTAAACAGAGCTGGACACACCCACTTTCCTGACCTTTTCAAATCCAGAGGTGTGAAAACACCCTGCTGAGACAGCGGGGTTTCTTGGCCCTTTAAGTTAGATTTTCGTAATAATTTATTTCCCAATTTTTGTTAAATGGAGATTGCAACACATTTCTAAACTTAATAGTTTTAATAACTCATTTCTAATAACGGATTTCTTTTATCTTTGTCATGGTGATAGCACATAATATTTGACTAGATATTTTTCAAGATCCTACCCAGGTAGCAAAGAATTCTGGCCCAGATTTGGCATTAATCTGGCACAGCAGGCATTCATCTGGCACTGGCATACAGCATGTGGGCAAAACATGGCCCTGGTTTTGCAGAGGTTGCACCGTCTTTAAGGCGGCACACAATATTTGGGCCAGATGTAAAATACAATATTTGGCCCAGATGTTAATAATTGATATGTGGGTCATGTAAGTTTTACCTTTTTGACCCACATTTAAAATACGTTTTAATTATATTCAAAAAAATAATAATCTTCCAATCAGGTCACTTCGCATGCCCATAGCATGCGTAAAGCCATAATGATTACTGGGTTTATCAATTTCACTGCAGTCATGACACACCAACATATCTGGCTCAGTTCAGGCCCAGTTATGGGATATTAACTTCGCTGAGTCTTGGCCCAGATATGGTCCATGTTTGGCCCTTGTCTGAAAGCCAGACTTGGTCCAGTCATGTACCGTAATTCACTGCGGCATGTGGGCCAAGCAAAAGTTGATTGTGTGGGCCAGAGCTGGGTCAGAGGTATTTTGCTATGTGGGTAGTATTCAGCTTAAACTGTAGCGAACGGGCACCACACGGGGGCCCCACGTGATAAATCGATAGAAAAAAAACCCAATGGAAGTCAGTTGTTACAGGTTTTCAGCATTCTTTCAAATATCTTCTTTTGTGTTCAACAGAAGAAAGACACGAAAACTGATTTGGAACAAGTGAGGTGAGTTAATAATGACAGAATTTTCTGTTTTAAGTGAACTGTCCGTTTAACATTTTCAGAGAATTGTTCAGGTTTGCAAACTGTCATTCAAACATGTACATTTCTGAAATCTTTTCAAAAAAATTGAAAGAAAAAGTCATTAACTTTCTGAGAGACTCACTGTGAGAGCGACGGAGCCCAGAAGAAGCACAACTGAGTACAGCAGACCCCGACTGTTGATCATCACCTGAAAAGACAGAAAACAGCTACTATCACCATTACAGTGAAGACTAAATGATTATTATTCATTCACTTTCCTTTGCCTTAGTCCCTTATTTATTAGGGGTCGCCACAGCAGAATGGACCGCCAACTATTCCAGCCTATGTTTTATGCAGCGGATGCCCTTCCAGCTGCAACTCAGCACTGGGAAACATCCAAATGTTTCTTCAATAATCTGGTGATGTAATTTTGTGTCATTAATTACTATTAAAATTCAATAATTTTCATTGATAAATGGTAATAGGATCAACATCTCAACAGAATTTAATTTATTATTATAATATTTTAATATTTTACCAAATATTTTTATTTAGTTAACATTTATTTGCTTGTCTTGAATTAATGAATTAATTAACACATTGTTAACATGTTTCTAGCAATGATTAGCATGTTATTAGCTTCAATTTCCATGTTTTGCATGAATTACCAGGTTTCTGATATGAATTAACATGCTGCTAGCATGTTTTCGAACACAAATTAGCATGTTTTTTTAGCAGGAATTAGTACTTTGTATTTTACGTTTAAAATGAATTAGCGTGTTATAGCATGTTTCCAACATAAATAGACATGTTGCTAGCATACTGTAAGTTAGAATTTTGCCAGCCTGTTGCTAACTAAAATTATATGTTACCAAGAATTAGCATTAGTTAACATGTTTCTAGCATAAAAACAATATTGCTAACATTTATCTTGTATTGTTAGCATATATACTGGAGCAATTTAGGAAACAATGTATTTTTACCACGAATTAATATATTGTTAGCATCTTTCTATTATGACTTAGCATGTTGTTTGCAGGAATTAGTACTATGCTAAAGTTTTAAACTTAAAATGAATCAGCACGTATTTCCAGCATTAATTAGCATGTTGCTAACATTTTACTAGGATGAATTAGAATGTTCCTTCACTGTTTCTAGTTTGAATTAGCATGTTGCTAGAATATTACTAGCATAAATTAGAATTTTGCTAGCCTGTTGCTAACTTAACATATTTCTAAAATAAATTAGATTTTACAAAGAATTAGCATTTATTAATATGTTTCTAGCATAAAACAATCTTGTTAACATTTATCTTTTATGGTTGGCATATATGTTAGAGCAATTTAATAAACAATGTGTTTTTACCATGAATTAACATATTGTTAGCATCTTTCTAAAATGACTTAGCATGTTGTTAGCAGGTATTAGAACTTAGCTAGACTTTTAAACTTAAAATGAATTAGCATGTAGTTCCAGCATTAATTAGCATGTTGCTAGCATTTAACTATCTATTAGCATAAATTATAATTTTATAAACACATTTCTAAAATAAATTAGATATGTGACCAAAAATTTGCATAGATTAACATGTTTCTAGCATAAAAACAATATTGCTAACATTTATCTTGTGTGGTTAACATATATACTAGCATGTATCAGAATGTGTATCATTGCATATCGTTGCTTCTAGAATGAATTGGCATGTTGCTAGGATGTTATTAGCATGAATAGAGTTTTGTTAGCATGTTTCTAACATATTCCTAACATAAATTTAATGTTACCAAAAATTAGCATTAATTAACATGTTTTCAGCATAACAAACAATATCGCTAACATTTCTCTTGTATGGTTAGCATATATACAGTAGCTATTATATAAACATTACGTTTTTTCCGTGAATTAACACATTGTTAGCACCTTTCTAACATGCTGTTGGCAAGAATGTGCATGTTTGTAGCATAAATGAGCATGTTTCTAGGATGCATTAACATGTTGCTTGCATATTTGTGGATTAAGGTAAATATGTTGTGCGTGTTTATTTCTACTTATTTCACAGAGGCATCATTTACATTATTTTAAGGCATACAAGTCCCATGGTTCCCTTTAAAGCAGGGATGTCAAACTCAATTCCTGGAGGGCCGCAGCCCTGCACAGTTTAGTTCCAACCCTGCTTCAACACACTTACTGGTAGGTTTTAAACAAGCCTGAAGAACTCAATTACTTTGATCAGGTGTGTTTAATTAGGGTTGGAACTAAACTGTGCAGAGCTTCGGCCCTCCAGGAATTGAGTTTGACATCCCTGCTTTAAAGGCTTAAATAGATTAATTAAGCAAGTCATTGTACAACAATCGTTTATTCTATAGCCATTTAAAAACAGTTTAAGTATTTTATTTCTATCCAGCGAAATAAGAATTTATCTAGAACAAAAACATCTATTAGGAAATACTATGAAAATGTCCTTGTCTTGTATTGTTAACTTATTGTTAGCATAGCCTATATACTTTAGCTATTTAGAAAACATTATGTTTTTTTTTACCATGAATTAACACACAGTAAGCATCTTTCTAAGATGAATTAGCATGTTGTTAGCTAAAATGAGCATGTTTGTAACAAATTACCATGTTTCTAGCATGAATTAACATGCTGTTAGCATGTTTACAACATGAATTAGCATGTTGCTAGCATGATCCTATATTAATTTGAATTTTGCTTCTAACTTAACATATAGCTAACATATGGCTTACATAATTTTGATGTTTGTTTATATTTATGTTTGCATTTTAATAAACATGTAATAAAGTTAAAATTTCTTGGCACAAAAATAATACTTCTAACATTTATCTTCTTTTGTTAGCATACTGTTAACAACAGTATGTAAACATTTAGTAAACATTTTGTTTTTATGAAGAATTATCATGTTGGTAGCTAGAATTACCATTAATAACTAAACTGACATTTTCAATTTACTATAACCTTCTATGTGAAGCTGCTTTGACACAATCTACATTGTAAAAGCGCTATACAAATAAAGGTGAATTGAATTGAATTGAATTTGCATTTCCATAGCAACAATTACCATGTAGCTAGCATGTTTACAACATGAATCAGAATGTTGTTCCCAGAACCTTTTAAGGTTCTTTGCTAATGTTTAATATTAAATCTAATTATTATGTTATCTACATGTTTCCAACATAAATTAGCACGTTAAAACAGCCCATATTAATTAGCAATGTTCCTAGCATTAATTAGAAATTTGCTAGCATGTTTCTCACTTAACATATAGCTAACATATTATTAACATTAATTAGATATTAGCAAGAATTAACATTGATTAACATATTTAGGCATAAAAACAATACAAACATTTATTATGATTAGCATATTGTTAACATAGCCTATATCCTGTAGCTATTTATTAAGCATTATGTTTTATCAAGAATTAGCACATGTTAGCATGTTAAGCATCACTTAACATGAGGGCTAATACTTTTGCCTTCAGCTGTAAATAGAGCTGCTGTTTCAATAACGGCTTTCAGAGGATCACAGCTTGATCTCTGTCCAAACACAAAGAGTGGAGAAATGTGCTTACGACTGATCCGTAGCTGACGGCCATGGTCTGCAGAGCCCACGGGACACCTAGACCCACTAGAATGTCAAACACGTTGCTGCCTATAGTGTTGGACACGGCCATGTCTCCCAGACCTGAGGGAAAAAAATAAATAAATCAACTTTACACTTTCAGACTCCCAAACACATCACTGGAACTTCTGACACCACACTGATGCCAAATATGACCTCTGAAGGCTCCTCCTGTTGGGATAGAATTTCATTTTGAAATAGGATATGTCAGTAAAAGGCAATGCTGCATTAATGCCAAAGCAAAAATGTAACAATGAAACATTAATAATAAAATTTATTTGTCAGTTTTATCAAAAACTAATTAATATAATGTTTTATCTTAATTTTTTACATAACATATTTTGCAAAACATTAATTTGCTTGTTTTTAACATGAATTACCATGTATCTAGCATCTTTTGTTACAAGAATTATTGCGTTGTTAGCTTGAATTTACATGTTTGTTGCATGAATTAGCATGTTGTTAGCATATTTTTTACAAGAATTAACATGTTGTTCGAATTTGCATGTTTGCTGCATGAATTAGCATGTTGTTAGCATATTTTTTACAAGAATTATCATGTTGTTAGAATTTGCATGTTTGTAGCATGAATTAGCATGTTGTTAGCATATTTTTTACAATAAGTATCATGTTGTTAAATACAATTTAAATGTTTGTTGCATGAATTAGCATGTTGTTAGCATATTTTTTACAATAAGCATCATGTTAGAATTTGCATGTATGTAGCATGAATTAGCATGGTGTTAACATATTTTTTACAATACGTATCATGTTGTTAAATAGAATTTGAATGTTTGTTGCATGAATTAGCATGTTGTTAACATATTTTTTACAATATGTATTATGTTGTTAAATAGAATTTGAATGTTGCATGAATTAGAAAGTTTTTAGCAATTTTTTTACAATAAGTATCATGTTGTTAGAATTTGCATGTTTGTTGCATGAATTTGCATGTAGTTAGCAAATTTTTTTAAATAAGTACCATGTTGTTAAATAGAATTTGCATGTTTGTTGCATGAATTAGCATGTTGTTAGCATATTGTTTACAATACGTATCATGTTGTTAGAATTTGCATGTTTGAAGCATGAATTAGCATGTTGTTAGCATATTTTTTACAATAAGTATCATGTTGTTTGATAGAATTTGCATGTTTGTTGCATGAATTAACATGGTGTTAGTATTTTTTTACAATAATTATCACGTTGTTAGAATTTGCATGTTTGTTGCATGAATAAGCGTGTTGTTAGCATATTTTTTTACAATAAGTATTATGTTGTTAGAATTTGCATGTTTGCAGCATGAATTAGCATGGTATTAGCATATTTTTGTACAATAAGTATCATGTTATTAAATAGAATTTGCATGTTTGTTGCATGAATTAGCATGTTTTAACATTTTTATACAATAAGTATCATGTTGTTAGAATTTGCATGTTTGTAGCATAAATTAGCCTGTTCTTGGCAAGTAAATTAGTCCTAAGTAAAGTTTTAAGCTTAAAATGAATAAAAGTGTAATCAACATGTTTCCAGAATAAATTAGCATGTTGCTATCATATAACTACCATGAATTAGAATGTTGCTTTAATATGCTTCTAGTGTAAATTAGCATGCTGCTGGCATGTTTAAAACATGAATTCGCATTTTACTAGCATGTTTATAGCATTGATTAAAATTTTGCTGTCATGTTTAACTTAATATATAGTTAACATATTTCAACATAAAATAGATATTAGCAAAAATGTACATTAATTAACATTTCTTTGCACAAAAATAATACAAACATTTATCTTTTAAGGTTAGCATATTGTTAACATAGCCTATATCCTGTTGCTATTTAGTAAACAGTATGTTCTTATCAAGAATTAGCACATTGTTAGCATCTTTCTAACAGGAATAGCATGTTGTAAGCTAGAATTTGCATGTTTGTAGAATAAAATAGTATGTTACTAGCATGAATTAACATGCTGCTGGTATGTTTACAACATGAATTATCATGTTGTAAGCAAAAAAATTAGTACTTTGTTAACGTTTAAGTTTAAAATAAATTGTTATCAACAAGTTTCGTACAAAATTAGCATGCTGTTAGCACATAACTAGCATGAATTTAAATATATGTGCAGCAGACAAATCTGCAGCAATTGCGTGATGCTATCAGGTCAATATGGACCAAAATCTCTGAGGAATATTTCCAGTATCTTGTTGAATCTATGCCACGAAGGATCAAGGCAGTTCTGAAGGCAAAAGTGGATCGGAACTAGTAAGGTGTACCTAATAAAGTGGCCGCATATGGTATATATTTGTTGCCAAAAATTTGCTTTAATTAACATGCTTCTAGCGTAGAAATAATATTACTAACATTTATTTTGTATCGTTAGCATATATACTATAGCTATTTAGTAAACACTTGTTTTTACCAAGAATTAGCACATTGCTAGCATCTTTCTAGCATGTTGTCAGCAAGAATATGCTTGTTTGTAACATAAATTAGCATGTTTCAAGCGTGAATTAGCATATTGTTAGGATGGATTAGTATTAATTATTACTAAAATATTCAGTATTTAATATTAAAAAGATCTGTTTTATTGATCCAGCACTAGACATCAGAACATGATCAATCTACCTTGACGAGCCACGATCAGACTAGCGATGCAGTCCGGGACGCTCGTTCCTGCAGCCAAAAACGTGATTCCCATGATGACATCAGGAATGCCCAGCGTATATCCAATGATTGTCACCTGGAAGAAGTAATGGAAAGTAGTAAAGTGTCCGATTATGCCAAAGTTAAATGATTAGCGCCCTGTGTAATTTTTTCCCCATTTCTGTTTAACTGAGAGAAGATTTAACACGTTTCTAAACATAATAGTTTTAATAACTCATTTCTGATAGCTGATTTCTTTTATCTTCGCCATGATGACAGAATGATATTAGACTAGATATTTTACAAGATGCTAGTATTCAGCTTAAAGTGACATTTAAAGGCTTAATAATTCTGACTTCAACTGAATATTGATGTAAACCTAATAGCGGCATTTAAAAACAAAAAAAAAAGACACATCTGATCAAGACAGACATGTTTCTTACATACCATCCACACCATGAAGTATGAGAAGACGGCGATCCAGACGGTGGAGAGGATAAAGGAGAGCATGAAATATTTCTCCCAGCGAGACTTGGCACAGTTCGGGATGGTGAAAAACAGGATCAACAACAACGGCCAAGAGATAAGCCATTTAGTTCTGTTCATACAGCCGTCTGAAACACACACATACACACAAACACACACACACATTGGTAAACTTGAAGAGGCTGGTTTTAAAGATGCTAGGCTAGTTTTTAACAGTAGATGGCGCTCTAGGCAAGTTTTTAACAGCAGACGGCACTCTAAGCTAATTTTCAGCAGCAGATGGCGCTCTAGGCTAGTTTTTAACAGCAGACAGCACTCTGGGCTATTTTTCAGCAGCAGATGGCGCTCTAGGCTGGTTTTTAATGTCAGTTTTTAAAGGATGACATGTTCTAGGCTAGTTTTTAACAGCAGACGGCACTCTAGGTTATTTTTC
>CAIGQQ010037999.1:2452283-2465041 GCA_903798035.1 Danio albolineatus | reverse complement strand
TGGATGGATGGATGGATACAGATAGATGGGTTGATGAATGGATGGACAGAAAATGTTGGATGGATGGATGGATAGATGGATGGGAATTTTAGAGTACAATAGCTTCGGCGTGTGTGTGAGTGTGTGTGTGTGTGTGTGTGCGCATGCGCTGTGATGTGTGTGTGCCAACTCATTTTACATAAGTAGTTTGAACATAATTTGAACAGCAAACATAATTTTTGAGTGTATAGTTTAGAGTAGATGCAGTGTCTGTGTGTGTGTGTGTGTGTGTGTGTGTGTGTATGTGTGTGCTGGAAGGGAGTTGTTTTTCCCTGTGTTTAAGTGAGTGTGTGAGAGTGTGTGTAGGTGTGTGTGTGTGTGTGTGTGTGTGTGTGTGTGTGTGTGTGTGTGTGTGTGTGTGTGTGTGCTGTGTTTCTCCTGGGACTCAGAGACTCATCTGTGTTTATGGCTTCAGTAATGTGAATCAAGAGCTCACAATAGGTCAGTGTGTGTGTGTGTGTGTGTAGGTAAAAAAAAATTCTGTCTCACTGATTCATGCATGGCGCCACGGTGGCCTAGTGGTTAGCACGTTCGCCTCACAGTAAGAAGGTCGCTGGTTCGATCCCTGGCTGGGCCAGTTGGCGTTTCTGTGTGGAGTTTGCATGTTCTCCCCGTGGTTGCGTGGGTTTCCTCCGGGTGCTCCGGTTTCCCCCACAAGTCCAAAGACATGCGGTACAGGTGAATTGGGTAAGCTAAATTGTCCATAGTGTATGTGTGTGAATGTGTGTGTATGGATGTGTTTCCCAGAGATGGGTTGTGGCTGGAAGGGCATCCGCTGCGTAAAACAAATGCCGGATAAGTTGGCGGTTCATTCCGCTGTGGCGACCCCGGATTAATAAAGGGACTAAGCCGAAAAGAAAATGAATGAATGAATGAATGATTCATGCATTTCTCAAACTACTGACCATTTTTCGAGTGGCTTGGACTTCTGATTTTGTTGTTTATCTTTATGAATTCCTTTTCCAAAGAGCAGCGACTCATGAACCACCCCTGAAGCACTCTATGGCTGATTTTGGATTTACTGATTATTTGCTTGCTGAGTGTGGAGAAGATCAGTTCAGCTTCAGGAAATGAGTGTAAAACACAGCGAGAGTCTATATTACTATCAGAATGGAGGAACGAGCACTTAAACAGATCATAAGGCTTTACTTTTGTCTTTTATTACTTTATGTGGCAACACTGTGGCTCAATGGTTAGCACTGTCGCCTCACAGCAAGAAGGTTGCTGATTCGAGGCCAGTTGGCATTTCTGTGTTGAGTTTACATGTTCTCCCCGTGTTCGTGTGGGTTTCCTCTGGGTGCTCCGGTTTCCCCCACAGTCCAAACACATGCGGTACAGGTGAATTGGGTGAGCTAAATTGTCCACAATGTATGTGTGTGAATGAGAATATGTGGATGTTTCCCAGAGATGGGTTGCAGCTGGAAGGGCATCCGCTGCGTAAAACAAATGCTGGATAAGTCGGCGGTTCATTCCACTGTGGCGACCCCAGATTAATAAAGGGACTAAGCCCAAAAGAAAATGAATGAATGAATAAATGTTTACGAGCAACCCATCAATATGAAACAAATTGTTTTGAATGCAGTTTATAATTTGTGTTTAGTGTTGTGTGATCTTTGAGGTGTTTACAAAGGGTAATGTGCTGAAAAAATTTAATGAAACAAAAAAAAATAAAGCAAATACAATATTGACCTGTTTGTTTTGTATGTGGTTAATGATTTTAAAAGAAAATATTTGAAAATATAACCTATTTATTAAGTAAAAATAACCAATTTTTGGGCAGAAAAACAACCAATTTTTTGGGGTTAATAATAATAACCCAATTACTTGGGTTAATTTAACCCCTGATGTGTTCTGTCCTATATTTACCCAGCAATAAAGTTAAAAACAACCCAATTAGGGTAGTTTTCAACACTGTGTATTTTAGAGTGTATCGTGAATCACATCGAATTGTTAGTGACATGAATTGTTACATCCCTAGTTATAGCCAAAGTCAAAGCAGAAAATGAACACAGACCATGTGTAAAGACATCAGGATGGTTAAAGTGTAAAGCCTCGTTGATGCTCTGAATCGCACGCCGAAGCACTTGGATGAATATCGCATGTCGTCATGTTACAATATAATGCAATTAAGCTGTAATCCTGTGATCTCTCAGATGTATTTGCGCGTTGCGTAAGAGAGATCAGTGGATGGACATCTGCTACAGACGCACGTGTGGACAGACACAAGCTCTTTAGAAACCAAAAGGCTTACGGGGACAGCAAACACACACATCTGGACTGATAATACAATGAGTTTACTACGGTATGCTGGATGCGAGGATGTCTGAGTGCTAGTTTGTGTGTGTTTTTGCATGTTTGTGTTTGAATGTGTGTGTGTCTGTGTTCAAAAGGCCAGGTAGGTTGCGGCTTTCTGATTTGACACTAGTTTGATTGACAGCTAAGTCAAGCCCATCCAGAGGATGCATAGCACTTCCGTTCCTCAAGTCGGACATTGCAGGTGTATACAATTGGGCTAACGGCTCGATTTTGTGCTTTGTGTGTGTGTGTGTGTCATGAGAAAACATATTACACACATGTGACAGACGCTCCCTGTAATCGAATCTCAAACAGTAGAGCCAGTGCCATTTAACAAAACACATCAACAGTCTGTATGTGTGTGTCTCTGTGTGTTAATATGTCAGTATGTGTGTTAGCATATAAGTGTGTGTGTGATCAGCAGCAGAGGTCAGCGTAAAGAAATCAAACTGCTCCAATGTGTAATGAAGTGAATAATGAAATAACGAAGCACATGAGAGAGAGAGAGAATGACTCAGCTAACACACACATTATTCACACAATACTACAATTACGCTCACAACACTGATCTAGACAATAATATATAACTTAATAACAACTGTAACTCGATGTTGATGAAGTATGTAGTCCAAATTCATAGTATTCGATAAACAGTAGGCTAGAAGTAGCTGGTTACAAATAAATAAATATATACACTCACTGGCCACTTTATTAGGTACACCTGTCCAGCTGCTTGTTAACGCAAATTTCTAATCGGCCAATCACATGGCAGCAACTCAATGCATTTAGGCATGTAGACATGGACAGGACAATCTGCTGCAGTTCAAATTGAGCATCACAAATGATGGATGATTTAAGGGATTTTGAACGTGGCATGGTTGTTGGTGCTAGACGGGCTGGTCTGAGTATTTCAGAAACTGCTGATCTGCTGGAATTTTCATGCACAACCATCTCTGGGGTTTACAGAGAATGGTCTAAAAAAGAGGAAATATCCAGTGAGCGGCAGTTCTGTGGGTGCAAATGCCTTGTTGATGCCAGAGGAGAATGGCCAGACTGGTTCTAGCTGATAGAAAGACAACAGTAACTCAAATAACCACTTGATACAACCGAGGTCTGCAGAAGAGCTTCTCTGAACGCACAACACAGCCAACCTTGAGCCGGATGGGCTACAGCAGCAGAAGACCACACCGGGTGCCGCTCCTGTCAGCTAAGAACAGGAAACTGAGACTACAATTCACACAGGCTCACCAACACTGGACAGTAGAAGATTGGCCTCATGAGTCTCGATTTTTGCTGCGACATTCGGATGCTCGGGTCAGAATTAGCCATCAACAACATAAAAGCATGGATCCATCCTGCCTTGTATCAATGGTTCAGGCTAGTGGTGGTGGTGTAATGGTGTGGGGGATATTTTCTTGGTACACCATTAGTACCAATTGACCATCGTGTCAATGCCACAGCCTACCTGAGTATTGTTGCTCACCATGTCTGTCTCTTCATCATCACAGTGTCCCCATCTTCTGATGGCTACTTCTAGCAGGATAACGCACCATGTCATAAAGCGTGAATCATCTCAGACTGGTTTCTTGAACATGACAATGAGTTCACTGTACTCAAATGGCCTCCACAGTCACCAGAGCTCAATCCAATAGAGTACCTTTGGAATGTAGTGGAATGGGAGATTCACGTCATGGATGTGCAGCCGACAAATCTGCAGCAACTGCGTGATGCTGTCATGTCAATATGGACCACAATCTCTGAGGAATATTTCCAGTACCTTGTTGAATCTGTGCCACGAAGGATTAAGGCAGTTCTGAAGAGAAAAGGGGGTCAAACCTGGTACTAGTAAGGTGTACCTAATAAAGTGGCCGGTGTGTGTGTGTTTGTGTGTGTGTGTGTGTGTGTACAGGGGCGCCGCTAAGGGGGGGAAAGTTAGGACGATTCTAAGGGCCCATGCACTCTAGGGGCCCACAGAGATCTGCTTTATAATTAATAACAGTACTATAATGTAATATAAATTATGAATGTATCTCTAAATTACAAGTAAAACAATTTATTAGAAATAAAAAATTTAAATACGGCTTATATCTGCCCCTCGTGTCTGTCATTGTTAAATTGCACATTGGTGTTTTGTGTGTTAAGAAATGTAAAATGTTCAGTGAATATTTGATTACTGCTCCTTTTTTTGTAGAACATTTACATTTGAACAATAAATCATCTGCTAGCTGCAGTCATGGCTGTTCTCTTACTAAATACTGATGAGTAGTGGACAAAATCAGTAATAAAATGCATAGGACAGTATAACTACATTGCAGACAAAGAGGATAGCTAGCTTGGTAGTAGGGGGCCCATCCTCATATTTTTTCATGGGGCCCAAAATTGCTAGTGGTGCCCCTGTGTGTGTGTGTGTGTGTGTGTGTGTATATATATATATACACTCAAACTCTCTGCACGATGAATATGTTAAATCACTCTTAGTAAACTTTAGAGATTAGTGATATCCTCAACAATACTGAAACGCTTTCTCAGGAAGTTTTACACTCTAAATGAACCCTAGATGTATCAGATGAACTCACTAATGCACTGATTATTAGACTGAAGAGGACAGAAGTGCTCATGAGCTGTGTGTGGACTGAAGTGACCGCTGGAGGACTGATAGCGGGGGTTAAAGGACACAGTCAGAGCTCAGACTGGAGGATTCCTGATGCTGACTCACGACGAGGAAACACACACACACACACCCTCGCAAACACACTGACATACTCTCATGCACTCACACATAAACACATACACACAAAACAAACCCCCATGCACTCAAAGGCACGCACACAAATGGCACCGACTCACACTAAGATACACACACTCAAACAGACACTCCCACACATACGCCAAAACACATACAGACACACATGCAAACACATAATAGCACACACAAACTCCTACTCTCACACACACACACACATGCACTCAAACACAATCACATACTCACATTCATGCACTCGCACTCACTCACACACATGCACACAAATTCACATATGAACTCACACATACGCAAGAATGCACACACACACTAACACACATGCAAACACATATAGGCACACACTAATTCCTACTCACACACACACGCACACACACATACACGTGCACATAAACACAATCACATACTCACATTCATGCACTCGCACTCACTCACACGCACACAAATTCACATATGAACTCACACATACGCAAGCTTGCACACACACACACACACGAGCATCCACTATAGAGAGAGACATTACATCACTACACAACACTTGATATATACATACAGTTTCTGCACACAGTAAGAGCAGTTCTGAGGGAACAAGAGGGGTCCACTCCAGTAATAGTAAGGTGTACCTAATAAAGTGGCCAGTGAGTGTATACTGTATATGCTAAATATCCACATGTACAATATTTTAATTAATAACAGAACAATTAAAGACTTTAATTTAAATCTTCCCTAAGTGATGTTTAACAGATTTTCCAGTGCTGGTGTAACCCATACCACCCAACCCGCTTCGAACTGGGATCGAACAGGCGACTTTCTGCATGGGTTGCTCTAACAAGAAGGCTAAAGACCATGGCCTCTGGCGTCTGTCGCTAGAGCACCTTTAGAGGTCAGAGGAGTGAGGTTCACCTGCACAGCACTTCACAAGCTGCCCTCTGTTAAACTGGGTTGTCTGCTGTGTAAAACATATGCTGGAATAGTTGGTGGTTCATTCTGCTGTGGCAACCCCTAATTAATAAAGGGACTAAGCCGAAAAGAATATGAATAAATGAATGAATTAATAATATGTACTGTCGTCATGGCAAAGACAAAATAATTGACCTATGATTCTTGATAATTTCTCTCCATGCATAAACACTTGGGAAATATTTAAAAAGAAAAACTCACACAAGGGCTAAAAATGTCGCCTTTAACTGTATGTAAATAGTATTCAAAATAGAAAATTAAACATGATATATACATCCAATTATATTTATATCACAAAGATTATGTACAAGTAATATATAATGATAATATTTCAAAATTTAAATAACATTTACATTATTCATTCATTCATTTTCTTTTCGTCCCTTTATTTAATCTGGAGTCGCCACAGCGGAATGAACCGCCAACTTATCTAGCATGTGTTTTACGCAGCAGATGCCCTTCCAGCTGCAACCCATCTCTGGGAAACATCCACACACACTCATTCACACTCATACACTACGGACAATTTTAGCCTACCCAATTCACCTGTACCGCATGTCTTTGGACTTGTGGGGGAAACCGGAGCACCCGGAGGAAACCCACGCAAACACGGGGAGAACATGCAAACTCCACACAGAAATGCCAACTGACCCAGCCGGGGCTTGAACCAGCAACCTTCTTGCTGTGAGGCGAACGTACTACCCACTACTCCACCATTGCGCCCCACATTTACATTATGTGATGCATAATTTTCATCCTTACTCCAAGTATTGACCTCCTTCTTCATTCTTCAATATTAATATTAATAGGCAAATGACCAATCAGAGGCTGCTTTTTTATGATGTCATCATGTAGACTTCATTCCTTCATTCTCCTTCGGCTTAGTCTCTATTTCAGAGGTCCACAGTGGAATGAACTTCCAACTATTCCAGCATATGTTTTACACATAGAATGCCCTTCCAGCTGCAACCCAGTATTGAGAAACAACCAAACACAGCAATTCTCTCTCACACACACACTATGGCCAATTTAGTTCAATTAAAAAATAAAAATAAAAAAACGTGCATGGGTAAAATAAACACTCTCAAAATTACAATGTGCCAATTGTCAATCACCAGCAGTCTAAACCTTGCAGATCACTGGAGAACTACACACACCACTAAAGAACTACATATCTAGTCATGCATCGCTCACACGCACCTGTTCCAGGTTCCATTGATTATACACACACAGCTGGAGGATCGTTATGAAATGATTACATGGACTATATGCACAGCACACTCACGCACACCTCTGGGCTGAGTCTTGTTTATCTGTTTGAGACATTAGACACATTTCCTTGACTTGCCGTGTTAGACACTTGCCTTGTTTTACTGTTTATTCCTGTCTGCTGCCTGCTTTTTTGACCATCCATCTGGTTACTGACCCTTTGGATTTCCTGTATACATCTGTTTGCACCGTTGCTTGCCTGACCATTCTCCTAATAAACCATGCATCTGGATCCACACCTTCATTGTCAGCGTCCCCTCACATAACACTAATAAGTGTTTTAAACATGGAACTGCATGCAAGAAGCAGGTGAAGAAGAGAGAGACAGGAGGTTTGTGGTAGTTTGCACAACGAGCTAAAAAGTGGCAAAATAGTACGTTATAACATGTTAAAACATGTTAGCAACATAAAACTCATTAGCAACATGATAAACATGCAAGTAAATTGTTAAAACATGCTAACGTCATGTTAAAAACATGCTAAAACAAGTGAACGCAATTTTGAACATTATAACTACTTACTGAACATTGTACATAGGTTAGCAACACGCTATCATCCTCATAAAACATCTAAAATTGGATAAAGCTTGTCAGCAACAGATTAAACATGCGTACAAATTTGCTAAAACTTGCTTAAAAGCAAGTTAGAAAGCATGTTTAAGCATGCTCAGCTACGTGCTGAGCATCATACATATGTTAACAACATGCTAGCCTCCTTATAAAACATCTACAAATTGGTGAAACCTCCTAGCAACAGGTTAAACATGCAAGCAAATTGTTAAAACATGCTAATGTCTTCTTAAAACATGTAAAAAAAAGTTACAATGCGTGATAAAACATGTTGACTACTCACTAAACATTATACATAGGTTAATAACATGTTATCATCCTCATAAAACATCTAAAAAAAATGGAAAAGCTTGTCAGCAACATGCTAAACATTCAAGCAAATTGTTAAAACATGCTAAAAACAAGCAAGTTAGAATACGTGTTTAAACATGTAACTCACTGAACAATATACATAGGTTAGCAACATGCTAGCATCTTCATAAAACATCTCAAATTTCTAAAATTTGTCAGCAACAAGTTAAACATGCATACAAATTTGTTAAAACATGCTAAAACTAGTTAGAAAGCATGTTTAGGCATTAAAGATAATTGCTGAGCATTATCCATATGTTAACAACATGCTAGCCTCCTCATAAAACATCTAAAAAATTGTAGAACTTGTTAGCGATAGGGTTAAACATGCAATCAAAGTGCTAAAACGAGCTAATGTCTCCTCAAAATATGCCTAACCAAGTTAGAATGTGTAATTAAACATGTTGACTAGTCACTGAACATTAGATTAACAACATGTTAGCATCCTCTTAGCATCCCTTGTCAGCAACAGGTTAAACATGCAAGCAAATTGTTAAAACATGCTAACGTTGTGTTAAAAACATGCTAAAACAAGTTAGAATGCATGTTTAAACCTTACAAGTACTTACTGAACGTTATACATAGGTTAGCAACATGTTAGCATCTTCATAAAACACCTAAAATTTGATAAAGCTTGTCAGCAACAGGTTAAGCGTGCATGCAAATTTGCTAAAACATGCTAAACAAAAAGTTAGAAAGCACGTTTATTTACAGCTACGCGCTGAGCATCATAAATGTTAACAACATGCTAGCCTCCTCATAAAACATCTACAAATTGGTGGAAGCTCCTAGCAACAGGTTAAACATGCAAACAAATTGCTGAAACATGCTAACAGCTTGATCAAACATGCTAAAATTAGTTTGAACACATGATTAAACATTCTAACTATTCACTGAACATTATAAATGCAAGCATCAAAATAATAAAACACGCTAAAACATTAATAAAACAATTTAGAAACATTAAAACACCCAACAAATTGCTTAAATGTTATACATATGTTAGCAACATATATTACATGCTAGTATCTTCATAAATTTATACCAGAACATCTGTGTAAAACATATGAGCATGTTAAACCGCTAACGAATTGCTTAGACATGCTAACACCTTGCTAAAATTTCCACAACATTTATATTATTGAAATACATTTGAACGAGATAAAATTAAATAAAAAACACGGTATGGTTTGTGTAGTATCCAAATCACGCAAAAACAAAACAGGAGGTTTGTGGTAGTTTGCACAACATGCTGAAAAAGAGACAGAAAGAGTAAACTATAATCTTGAGAGATTAGAGGATTTCCAGGCTGTAATCTTGTCAACTGGCACGCAGCGGCTCAGATTGTAAAGTTAGTGGCAGAAGTGGAGGTGAGAAACACTCTGAGGAGAGCCGTTGCTGCTGCTTCCCAGATAAGCACTTTTACATCTCACAATGAAAGGAAAATCACGAGTGTACAGGATTTACCCAAACCCAGCTACTCCTGTTTTCATTGTTGGATCATCAAGAACTCCGAAACTGTGAATTTGTGAATATCACAAATAGCTGACCCGATGAGGAAAAAGTTTTGCTCTAATCCAAAACATGTTGAGCTGCGTTTTTCATGATTATTATTAATATATTATTTATATTTGTAGCAACAAGCTACATCAGAAATTATTTTCATTCCTTTCTCAGCAATTGTGTCTTGTTCTCTAGTATAAACATCTAAATATTAAGAAACATTAATGGTCAGATATTATAAGTCTTGTTTTCTGAACAGAATAAAATGATTTCAGCGTTAAAACATGTTAGCAACATAAAACTAGTTAGCAAAAATGTTAGACATTCTAAAGCCTCTTTACTAAAGCCTCATTCTACTTGTTAGCAGGTTAAAACATGCTAACACCTTGCTAAAACATGTTATAAAGCATGTTTAAACATTGTCAGCAACATAAACATGTTAGCAACATGCTAAACATTCAAGCAAATTGTTAAAACATGCTAAAAACAAGCAAGTTAGAATGCGTATTTAAACATGTTGTTAACTACTCGCTGAACAATATACATAGGTTAGCAACATGCTAGCATCTTCATAAAACATCTCAAATTGGTAAACCTTGTCAGCAAAAGGTTAAACATGCAAGCAAATTTGTTAAAACATGCTAAAACAAGTTAGAAAGCATGTTTAAGCATTATAACTACTCGGTGAGCATTATACATTTGTTAACAAAATGCAAGCCTCCTCATAAAACAGAAGTAGAACTTGTTAGCAACAGGTTAAACATGCAAGCAAAAGTTCTAAAACAAGCTAAAATGTGTTAGAGCGCATGACTATCTGGTTCTGACCATTCGGTTAACATTCTAATTATGTTAGCAACATGCTAACATCTTTCTAAAACATTCTAAAACACTGATATAACATATTAGGGATGTTAAAACACCTAACAAATTGCTTAGACATATTTTTGTAACATGCTAGCATGTTCATACAACATGCTAAAACATCAGTAAAAAGTGTAAGATACGTATTACATAACAAATTGCTTAAACATGCTAACACCCTGCTAAAGCATGTTAGAATGTTTAAACATTTTACCCACTCACTGAACATTTTAAATATGTTATCTACATGTTAGCATCTTCAAACAAATACTGAAATATTGGTAAAACATATTATCAACATGCTAAAACATGCTAACACAATGTCACAATATGTTAACTCATTCTAAATGCATGCTAAAATGTGTTTTTAACAAGTTAAAACATTTTAGCAACTTGCTAAAACATGATAGCAACATACTGAAACATGAACATATTAACATGTTTTTGATAGATTCTTTTGTGGAAAACAAGACTTAGTATTAGGGCGCCACGGTGGCCTAGTGGGTAGCACGTTCGCCTCACAGCAAGAAGGTCGCTGGTTTGATCCCCGGCTGGGCCAGTTGGCATTTCTGTGTGGAGTTTGCATGTTCTCCCCGTGGTTGCGTGGGTTTCCTCCGGGTGCTCCGGTTTCCCCCACAGTCCAAAGACATGCGGTACAGGTGAATTGGGTAAGCTAAATTGTCCGTAGTGTATGAGTGTGAATGACAATGTGTGGATGTGTTTCCCAGAGATGGGTTGTGGCTGGAAGGGCATCCGCTGCGTAAAACAAATGCTGGATAAGTTGGTGGTTCATTCCGCTGTGGCAACCCCGGATTAATAAAGGGACTAAGCCAAAAAGAAAATGAATGAATGAATGAAGACTTAGTATTAGGTGATTTTGCTTCTAAAGTAAATGTAGCTTAATTAAAGAATTTTCTATTTACGAAAAACAAGACAACAATACCAAAGTAAGAAGTGTAAAGCATTGCCGTCTCATGCAAAACAGTCGCTGTCTATTATAGTTATGTATTTATGCTAAAGCTGAGCAAACAGAACATCCACAGCTAAAATTAGACTTTTAATTTGGGTTCGAGAGAATTTAATGAGAGCGAGCGCAGTAAGAATAACAGCCATAAGTCTGGGACGGAGAAAACTACTGTCAGCTAAATGCAGGCCTTTCTCTCTGGACCAAAGCTGATTAAAACTTCCACAAGTGAACAGCAAAGTCACATTAAACCTTCGCTTAAATCTCACTGGAGTTACGAAAAAACAGTCTGACACAGAGTTAAAATCTGGCCAAAGCTCTTAGTGTACACTTTAATGCACTTCTGTGAGGCTTTCCATCTGCTGATGAACCAAAAACACATGATAACTCCTCGTGGGTCATTAGCGGAGTCTCAAAATCTGAAATATAATCCTCAGAGCTCAATCCAACACTTCTGACACACACCAGAGCAGGAGTACACCACGTCTGAAAACTATCATCTAAATGCACACAAACAGATAAAAAATGACAAGCAAACTGAAAACACTGAGATTGCTGTTAAAAGATAACCATGTGGCAGACAAACTGTACAAGAATCACTAAATCCTTTTCTAGATGACAATTTATGTGTAATGTTATTTAGAAAACTTTTCATTTATATTTATAATTTTAACTGGACTCTGACTGCACTTACAGTATTCCTAAAATCATTTGATTAGGTTAACGTATATACACTACACAAGCAAAATGCTAACACATGTTAGCAACCAGATGAAAAATGCTAGCAAAGTACAAGAACATGCAGAAAATGTGATAAAAACACACTTTCGACGATCTAAAACATTTTTTAAACGAGTGGTAAACATATTAAAACCTACTATCAACATAAGAAAACTAGAAACATGCTAGCAACATAATGACATGAACATGTTAAACATTAGCATGTTAGCACCTTGATTTTCCTGAAAAGACATGGTATGAGCATAAGCATGCTCCACTAACAATGTCCTAAAAAAATAGGGCATCAGCATACTAAAACATTTTATAAACATGGTAAAACATGCTAGCAAAATCATGCTACAAAAATGTTAGCAAAATACTATTAAACATGCTATATTTAAAATTAGCTAAAACATGGTATTAACAACAACCTGCTAAAAGATGCTATTAACTTGCTAAAATGTTAAAG
>CAIGQQ010037999.1:2439993-2452273 GCA_903798035.1 Danio albolineatus | reverse complement strand
ACTAAAACATGTTGTAAACATGCTAGCAAAATCAAATGTTAGCAAAATACTATTAAACAAGGTATATTCATAAATTCGCTAAAACATGGTATGAACAACAACCTGCTAAAAGATGCTATCAACTTGCTAGAATGTTAAAGGCTAAAACACGTTTATAAAGTATCTAAACCTAAAACTGGATGTTCCTGAAAGGACATGGTATTAACGTAATAAGCATGCTATGCTAACAATGTCCTGAATCATAGCACCAACATACAAAAATATGTTATAAACATGCTAGCAAAATCATGCTACAAAAATGTTAGCAAAATACTATTAACCATGTTATATTCATAAAGTCGCTAAAACATGGTATAATCAACAACCTGCTAAAAGATGCTATTAACTTGCTAAAATGTTAAAGGCTAAAACACGTTTATAAAGTATCTAAACCTAAAACTGGATGTTCCTGACAGCACATGGTATCAACGTAATAAGCATGCTATGCTAACAATATCCTGAAACATGGCACCAACATACTAAAACATGTTGTAAACATGCTAACAAAATCAAATGTTAGCAAAAACACTATTGAACATGCTATATTGATAAATTCACTAAAACATGGTATAATCAACAACCTACTAAAAGATGCTGTTGACTTGCTAAAATGTTAAAAGCTAAAACATGTTTATAAAGTATCTAAACCTAAAACTGGATGTTCCTGACAGGACATGGTATCAGCATAATATTCCTGCTATGCTAACAATAACCTGAAACATGGCACCAACATACTAAAACATGTTATAAACATGCTAGCAAAATCATGCAACAAAAATGTTATCAAAACACAATAATGTTAACTGCTTGCTAAACATGCTATATACATTAACTTGATAAAGAATGGTATAAACATCAACTTGATAAAAGATGCTATTAACTTGTTAAAATGTTAAATGCTAAAACATGCTTATAAAATATCTAAATCTATCTAAAACATTTATAAACAAGTGGCAAACATATTAAAATCTCCCATCCACATGTTAAAACTAGAAACATGCTAGCAACATGATAACATGAACACGCTAAACATTAGCATGTTAGCACCTTGGTATGGTATGAACATAATAAGAATGCTCTGCTAACAATGTCCTGAAACATGGCACCAACAAACTAAAACATTTTATAAACATGGTAAAGTCTGCTAGCAAAATCATGCTATAAACATGTTAGCAAAAGACTATAAAATATTAACAGCTTGCTAAACATGCTAAATTCATAAACGTATTAAAACATGGTACAGGAAACATATTAAAACTAGAAACATGCTAGCAACATAACATGAACATGTTAAACATTAACATGTTATCACCTTGATGTTCCTGACTAGACATGATATGAATATAATAAGCATGCACTGATAACAATATGCTGAAACAAAGCACCAAAATACTAAAATATGCTAGCAAAATCAAGCCACAAAATTGTTAGCAAAACACTATAAAATGGTAACAGCTCTTAAAATTATTACAAACATTTTAGCAACTTGCTAAAATGTTAAATGCTAAAACACGATTATTCATTCATTCATTCATTCATTCATTTTCTTTTCGGCTTAGTCCCTTTATTAATTCGGGGTCGCCACAGCAGAATGAACCGCCAACTATTCCAGCATATGTTTTACACAGCAGATACCCTTCAAGCTGCAACCCAGTACTGGGAAACAGTCATACACACTCATACACTACGGCCAATTTAGTTTACCCAATTCACCTATAGCGCATGTGTTTGGACTGTTGGGGAAACAGGAGTAAACCCACACAAACACAGGGAGAACATGCAAACTCCACACAGAAACACCAACTGGCCCAGTCGGGACTCAAACCAGCGACCTTCTTGCTGTGAGGCGACAATGCTAACCACTGAGCCTGAAGTATGAACATGAACATAAAACATGATTTATGCTTGTAAATCGCTAGCTATCATGCTAAAAAAAAAACATGCAAAAAACATGCTAGCACTTTTTAAACTGTGAAAATCTTTAATTTTTCTCCTGATCTGACCAAACACTTCTGACTAGCTTTTAAAACTACTAAAACATGCTTCATGGTAGCAAAACGTTGGCTAACATGCTAAAAACATGCTAGCACTTTTTAAACTGAAAATCTTTCATATTTCTCCTGATATGACCTTTAATAACTTCAGATCTCTAGCTTTTAAAACTACTTTAGTTCACCTTCAGCTACTGCACAATTGCAGGACAGGTTTTCTCTTTCAACATCATGTTAAGAATGGAAAAACCTTGGTAAAATATCGTATAAACATGCTAGCTATCTACTAAAATAATGTATGCTAACAATGCGTTAAAACATGATTTATGTTAGCAAAATGCTAGCTAACATGCTAAAACAAGTTAGCACTTTTTAAAATATGAAAATCTTTCCTTTATCTCCTGATATGACTTTTAAAAACTTCAGACTAGCTTTTAAAACTACATTAGTTCACCTGCAGCTAATGCACACTAGCAGGACAGATTTTCTCTTTACATCATGGTAAGAATAAAAAATCCTTGGTAAAATATTTTATAAACATGCTACCAATCTACTAAAATAATGTATGCTAACAATGTGTTAAAACATGCATGATGTTAACAAATCACTTGCTAAAACATGCTAACAATTTTTAAACTGTGAAAATCTTTAATTTTGCTCCTGATATACCCTTCAAACACTTCACCTTTAGCTACTTCACGCTTGGAGGACAGGTTTTCTCTTTACATTATACTAACAATAAAACAAATCCTTGGTAAAATATGCTAGAAACATGCTAGCAATGCTAAAAAATTACTAAAAATGCTAGCACTTCTTAAAATGCGAAAATCTTTCATTTCTCTCCTGATATGATATTCAAAAACTTCATACTTCTAGCTTTTAAAACTACTTTACTTCCTCTTCAGCTACTCCATGCTAGCAGGACAGGTTTTCTCAACCAACTTCAGAGCTTGTGTTGATATATACTGTATATATTTAGATAGCTCAAGGGCTTGGCATTAAAGGTTTATCGGTTATGATCAAAATTGAATTTACACAGTTTTTACTGCAAGTAGTAAATTATAGTGTTTCTCTCACCAGGCTCAGTGCAGTTCTTCTCCTCTGTGGTGTTTTCAGGTGTGGATGACATCAGTCTCCGCCCCCACTGGTCATGTGACTCCATGTGCCACTCCTCCATGATCATACCATGACCTGCATTAACAAAAGACCAATAAACAATCAATAAACAAAGAAAGTCCGTACTTTTGTGAAAACTTAATGTTTTACATTGCGAGGTTGACATTCACATGGAATTGTTTATATTTGTACATACATACATACGCACACTCACTGGCCACTTTATTAGGTACACCTTACTAGTACCTGGTTGGACCCCTTTTGCCTTCAGAACTGCCTTAATCCTTCGTGGCATAAATTCAACAAGGTACTGGAAATATTCCTCAGAGATTTTGTTCCATATTGACATGATAGCATCACGCAGTTGCTGCAGATTTGTCGGCTGCACATCCATGATGTGAATCTCCCGCTCCACCACATCCCAAATGTGATTAATTGGGTTGTGATCTGGTGACTGTGGAGGCCATTTGAGCACAGTGAACTCATTGTCATGTTCAAGAAACCAGTCTGAGATGATTCGCACTTTATAACATGGTGTGTTATCCTGCTGGAAGTAACCATTATAAGATGGGAACACTGTGGTCATAAAGGTATGGACATGGTCAGCAACAATACTCAGGTAGGCTGTGGCGTTGACACGACGCTCAATTGGTATTTATAGGCTTAAAGTGTACCAAGAAAATATCCCCACACCATTACACCACCTCCACCGGCCTGAACTGTTGATAAAAGGCAGGATGAATCCATGCTTTCATGTTGTTATGTTGACGCCAAATTCTGACCCTACCATCCCAATGTCGCAGCAGAAATGGAGACTCATCAGACCAGGCAACGATTCTCCAATCTTCTATTGTCCAGTGTTGGTGAGCCTGTGTGAATTGTAGACTCAGTTTCCTGTTCTTAGCTGAAAGGAGTGGCACCCGGTGTGGTCTTCTGCTGCTGTAGCCCATCTGCCTCAAGGTTGGCCGTGTTGCGTGTCGCCTCAAGGCATTTGCGCCCACAGAACTGCCACTCACTGGATATTTTCTCTCTTTCAGACCATTCTCTGTAAACCCTAGAGATGGTTGTGCGTGAAAATCCCAGTAGATCAGCAGTTTCTGAAATACTCAGACCAGCCCGTCTGGCACCAACAACCATGCCACGTTCAAAGTCACTTAAATCACCTTTCTTCCCCATTCTGATGCTCGGTTTGAACTGCAGCAGATCGTCTTGACCATGTCTACATACCAAAAATCATTGAGTTGCTGCCATGCGATTAGAAATTTGCGTTAACAAGCAGATGGACAGGTGTACTTAATAAATAGGTAGGTGAGTGTGTATATATTACAATCTTCAGTGTTTCTTGGTCCGAGACACCAGCATTTAAAAATGTGGAATACACTGAGAGGTATACACTGAGGGAAAAAAGTAAGTAAACTTTAAGTCTTTATAATTAAGATAAATGGCTTTGATGTAGAAATAATATCAAATGTGGGGCAATAATAAGGGCAGAGGAGAGTGACAGTAATGCATCTCTTTTCTCCTCGAGCTACAAGAGGAAAACAGGATTTGCCTGATTAGAAAGGGAGGGTTGCATAAATTCTCTGTCTTTGATCTCCTTTCCTGAACCATTATGAAGACACACACACACACACACACACACACACACAAAGTTATTGTCACAAACAGTCATGAGAGAAGGAGGTGATTCAGACAGTAAGTGCCATGATTTGAGATTACAGATTTACTATTATCTGTATGCTATCTGTGCAGAATAATCTTTTAAGCTTCTTGTTTTTACTGTAATTGAAGTGTTGCTTTTGATTCAGAAGGCTTGCTTTTAACTTTGAATTAGCTTATTTTAGTTAAAAAAATAAATAAAGAGGCAACTGCAAGTTTTTATTTGGCAGTTCTGACATTTATCTTACTGTGACGAGTGAAGAAAGTGTGGTATTTACAAGACATAAAGTCAGAATATTAATTTAGAAGCCACCTTTCAAGTCAGAAGTACAAGATATAAATTAAGAGGTTTTAAACGTTTACCTGGAAATGCAAAAAAAAGTCAGAATTGCAAGACGTTTATATAAACTCAGAACTTTGAGGTGTAAACTTAGAAATTTGAGATGTAAACTCTGGATTTATAAACTCATAATTGTGAGACATAAACTCAGAATTTCCAAAAAAAAATGAGTGCAAAGATTTTATAAACCAAGAATTGCAAGATATAAACTCAGCAACTGTTGGATGTAAACTCTGAATGTATAATAATGTTATTTCAACTAAACCTGATGAGACTGTCATCTGTAATAAACTGTCTAAACTAGCTGAGTGTATTAAAGATGTTAAAGACTGGATGACCAACAACTTCCTTCTCTTAAACTCAACTAGACAAAACTGAATTATTACTTACAGGACCTAAATCCTGTACACAGCAGATCTCACATCTCGACCTGCAACTAGAGGGATGCAGTGTTAGCATTAGCTCTACTGTTAAAGATCTGGGTGTCATATTAGAAAGCAATTTAACTTTTAAAAACCTTATCTCCCATTTCACAAAAACTGCATTCTTTTATCTGAGAAATATTGCTAAGCTACGAAGTATGCTATCCATCTCAGATGCAGAAAAGCTAGTTCATGCTTTTATGACTTCTAGGCTGGATTACTGTAATGCTCTGCTCGCTGGTTGCCCAGCCTCCTTTGTTAACAAACTTCAGCTAGTACAAGATGCAGCCGCCAGAGTTCTTACCAGGTCTAGAAGATATGATCATATCACCCCAATTTTATCCTCTTTACACTGGCTGCCTGTTAAGTTTCGTTTTGAGTTTAAAATATTGCTTTTTACCTATAAAGCATTAAATAATCTAGCTCCTGTTTATCTAACCAACCTTCTGTCTCGCTACAATCCAACCCGCTCTTTAAGATCTCAAAACTCAGGGCTTCTGGAAGTCAAGTAAAGTCAAGTAAAGGGGGTCGAGCCTTCTCATTTATGGCTCCTAAACTCTGGAATAGCCTTCCTGATAATGTCCAAGGCTCAGACACACTCTCGCAGTTCAACACTAGATTAGAGACCTGTCTTTTTAGTAAAGCATTCACTCAATACATCACATAGCGGTATGATGCATGAATGTGCTCCACGCATCTCGTTTATATACACTATGAACAGCAGCTACGCTAATTATTCTCTTCATTCTCCACCTGGGGATACTCATCCCGAGGCCCCCAGAGACTATGCAGCGCCACGGATGCGATCCAAGACCCACGACGAGACGATCCCAAGGTTCCATAATCCTGGACCAGGCCGTATCCTGAGCAGCTGTTTGGTGCATGGCGGAGTAGGCAGCATGAGACTGATTCCTTTGACCCCTTCAAGGACAGACGAGCCTCGAGTTCTCAAGCCTCTGCCGCCTAGACTGCAGCTAGACGTTTGGCTATAGGAGAAATGGTCGTGCCCAACTGAGCCTGGATCCTCTCAAGTTTTTTTTAATACTTCGATTTCGCCAATTGATGAAGTTTTTTCCTCGCCGCTGTTGCCACTGGCTCGCATAGTTCAGGACCTGTAGAGCTGCGCACCGATGGATTACTCTTCAGTGTTTGGACTCTCAGCAGTGAATATTAAACTACAATGAACTGAACTGAACTCCAACATTAATAACTGGACTGACACTGTTTCAATTTACTATAACCTTCTGTGTGAAGCTGCTTTGACACAATCTACATTGTAAAAGCGCTAGACAAATAAAGGTGAATTGAATTGAATATAAACCCAGAAATGTGCGATGTAAACTCAGAATATATAAACCCAGAGTTGTTATATATAAACTCAGAATTGCAAGATACAGACTAATAATATATAGACTCACAACTTTGAGATGTACACGTAGAAATGAAAGTAAACGTAAACTCAGGATATATAAACTCCTATTTGCGAGACATAAACTCGGAATTGCAATATGAATGCTTAGTCCCTTATTTATCAGGGGTTGCCACATGAACCGCCAACTTATCCAGCATATGTTTTACACAGCGAATTCCCTTCTAGTCGCAACCCAGTTCTGGGAAACACCAACATGCACTCATACACTATGACCAATTTTTGTTTTACCTCATTCACCTATGGACTAAGGGGGGAAGCCCGAGCACCCGGAGAAAACTAAAGCCAACATGGGGAGAACATGCAAACTCCACACAGAAATGACGACTGGTCCAGTCGGGACTCGAACCAGCGACCTTCTCTGAATATATAAACTCGGAATTGCAAAAAAATAAAATGAAAGCTAAGATTATATAAACCCAGAATTGCAACTCAACAACTGTGTCACGGCCACACAGTGAGGACAAGGAGGGTTGTCTCTTTTCAGCAATTTATTGAAACAAGTAGTGCACAAATAAGCAGATTAGGCAGGTAAGTGTAAGTCTTCGCTTTTAAGCGGGGAAAGGGGTGTTTACGATGTAAACAGATAGCTTCAAGCAGACAGAGTGTAAAGTCACTTCCCTTATTGGTGATAGTGTTCAATCCAGAGGTTTGAAGGAACATCCTCGGGTTAATCAGTCTCAGAAACGAGGGAACATCCATTGAAGACAGGGAGTCAAGAAGAAGGTGATGGAACCGTCAAACTTCAATCCCAGAATGGCTGGGCTCTCAGAGTTTATATGGTGAGTGTTGACGAGGAGATCCAGGTGTGCAGGATTAATAAGGAGAGCGATGATGATTGGGAGAGTAGGAACGAGCCGTAGATGTGACAAACTGATAGATGTAAACTCTGAATGTGTAAACCCAGAATCGTGCGATGTAAACTTAGAATATATAAACCCAGAGTTGTTATATATAAACTCAGAATTGCAAGATACAGACTAATAATATATAAACTCAGAACTTTGAGATGTACACTTAGAATTGAAAGTAAACGTAAACTCAGGATATATAAACTCATATTTGCGAGACATAAGCTCGGATTTGCAAGATGAATGCTTAGTCCCTTATTTATCAGGGGTTGCCACAGCGGAATGAACCGCCAACTTATCCAGCATATGTTTTACACAGCGAATGCCCTTCCAGTCGCAACCTAGTACTGGAAAACACCTACATGCACTCATACACTATGACCAATTTTTGTTTTACCTCATTCCCCTATGGCAGGCATGTCCAGACTCGGTCCTGAAGGGCCGGTGTCCTGCAGATTTTAGCTCTAACTTGTCTCAACAAACCTGCAGGGATGTTTCTAGAAAGCCTAGTAAGAGCTTGATTAGCTAGCCCAGGTGTGTCTGATTGGGGTTGGAACTAAACTTTGCAGGACACCGGCCCTCCAGGAATGAGTTTGGACACCCCTGCCCTATGGACTGAGGGGGAAGCCGGAGAACCCGGAGAAAACTAAAGCCAACATGAGGAGAACATAGAAAATCCACACAGAAATGCCAACTGGTCCAGCCGGGACTCGAACCAGCGACCTTCTTGCTGTGAGGCAATTGTGCTAACCACTGAGCCACTGTGCCGCCCTATACAAACAAAATGTTTTTACTTTTCTAAAAGATCAGACTTTTCACTCAGTCGATGTCAGAAAACATTCCACAATCTTGCACTGAAGGATTGACATGAGAGATTTGATAGTGTCAGCTTGAACTAGTAAACAGAAAACACCACTCAACAACCCAGAACACCTTAGCAACCTCTCTCGCATTATGGCAGCAAGTTTTGCACGCACATTTGGACAATGTTTAATGCATTTTTAAACAGCGCTGCTATAAAAGACTGAGTTGAATAAATCTTGCATGAAATCTGAACACTTGCGTGTCCCTGAACCAATAACGCAAGTACAACCGGTCCAGCACACAATATATGATGACATGCACAATGTTCAGTGCATACACCCTGATCTGAGCACAATATTTTCTGACACCAGAGGAATGTGACTTTCATTCGTCCCTGAGGAATCAGAGGAATCAGACACACACGCCTGACAATAAAAGACAAATCATTAGAGAACACGGCATTCAGATCTGACCGTGTGTGTATAACGTACCCAACTGTTTCCACACACTGACATATTTTAAGCTGTTGTATGTACGTATTTGGACTCTTCTAAAGCATAAAAATACCGCAAAACACTCACCGGCCACTTTATTAAGTACATCTTATTATTACGTTTGCAACTGTTTGTTCAAAGTTCAAAAAAGCACTTTAAAGAGCCCCTATTATGGGTTTTTGAAAATGATCTTCATCAGTGTGTAACACAGCTCTAAGTGAAGTGAAATGTCCAGCTAAGGCTTAAATCTGAAAGTGTACAGTGTTTAAAACTATTGATTCATCTATAAGAGTCGACTCATAGTTCCTCAAACGAATTGCCGGGCTTATGAGTCTTCAGCCGTTTCGGCATGACGTGAACACGAAACATAAGCCCCGCCTATTTGTGCACGCGCAGCCATGGGAGATTCAAAACCCCCAACACCGCCCACAAACAACAGCGGCGAGCAAAGGTTGCCAGATTGGGCGGTTTTGAATTTGTTAGTGCAGGTAAAAACCTTTTGGACTGGAATCAGTCAGCTACATCTGGCAACACAGAGAAGAGCACTGTGCTCAGCTGGATATTATAGGAAGTGTGCAGATTAACTAGAGATGAGACTGTGAAGAGTCAGTGGTTGAGGTTTATTTCTGCAGAAATGCCTCAGCATTATAGCTCAGCCTTGTGCTGTGTTCCCTCAGAGGAGTGCTTCTGAAATCTACACGCTTACAACGGGGGATTCGTCGACGAAGGATCAGAAAAGATGTATGCAGGGGCGGACTGGCCATAGCGAGCACCGGGACATTTCCCGGTGGCCTGACGGTGAATCTGGCCTGCTATCCAACAAGTGTGGGTAAGTGTGATTAAAACGGTCGCCTCATTGTTTTCTCTAGCTTGTAAATGATGCATTTAATTGTGTTTTGTAACTTGTAACCGCTTGTAGTGTATCTGGTTAACTTGTATTCTCATATCACGTCAAAAAGCACTGTTTGTCGTTGCTATGGCTACATCAGCTCTCCTACACACGTGCACCGGTCCTGTTTCATAATGGTTCAGCTTTTGTCGCTGTATGCACTAATACTGAATGTGAGTCGCTGTTTTTACTTCTGGTTAAGAATAGAGTGATATGCTGGGAGACCGGGGGGTTAATTTCGGGGATGAGGTGTCATATGCTCACGCACACACTATGACTACTTCAATATTGATAAGCCGTGGTGGGCATTCTCTTGTGCTGAATGATGTCGACCAATCGCAACAGACTGGGTCATCAGTCCAATCAGCGCAGTTTAGCATCGCGCTAAGGAGGAGTTTTAGAACAAATGAATCATGAAAGGTTTTTTTGACCATGCATGCATATTAGCCTGCTGTTGGAGACCCCAAAAACCAAAATATGACCCTTTTTAATGTATAATTACATTAAAATGGGCTCTTAAAATTTTGATTTCTCCATATCTTCAAAAAAAAAAAGTTGAGTTAACTTAAAATTTTAAAGCAACCGGCTGCAAAGAAATTTTGAGTTTATTAAGCTTCAGTGTTTGAAGTTGTGCCAAATTATTCCGTAAAGTATATTTGACTTAAACCAGCCTTTTCAGTCAACTTAAAAAATTAATTTGGCTCAACTTGAACCACTGAAGCTTAATAAACTCACAATTTCTTTGCAGCTGGTTGCTTAAAAGTTTTAAGTTAATTAAACTTTTTATTTTTTACAGTGTTAGTTGGATAAAAACAAATAAATCAATTCCTTGACTTTCAATGATCTTTTATTCCAGAAATGCCATAAAGGTAAAAAGAAGATGCACAACTCAAGTAAGCAGTGAGTGCAATATATTTATTTATATACAGTTGAAGTCAGAATTGTTAGCCCTCTGTTATTATTAGAATAAATTATTAGATTTATTCAACACATTTCTAAACATAATAGTTTGTTCTGTAGACAATGGGGGAAAATTGCTTAAGGGGGCTAATGATATTGACCTTAAAATGGTTTTAAAATCATTAAGAACTGTTTTTATTCTAGCAGAAATAAAACAAATAAGACTTTCTCCAGAAGACAAAATGTTATTGGAAAAACTTTGAAAAATGTCTTGCTCTGTTTGTCAAATATTTGAAAAATAAAATCACTGGAGGACTAATGATTTTCACACAAAAGAAGATATTTTGAAAAATGCTGGTTGCTGGCACCCATTAACTTCCACAGTAGGGAAAAAATACTATTGAAGTCAGTAGGTTGAGAATTTTTCTAAATATCTTCTTCTGTGTTTAACAGAAGAACGAATCTCAGATAGGTTATGCACAAGTAAAGGCTGAGTAATTGATGACAGAATATTCAGTTCTGGGTGAACTGCCTTTAATGCTTTCTAAATAAAACATGAATAATAATATATATTTTAACAAATGCCTAAACTGTTAGTCAGCCAGTCTGGTTAAATTTAATCATTCATTAATTTTCCTTCAGTTTAGTCCCTTATTAATCAGGGGTCACCACAGCGGAATGAACCGCCAACAATTTCAGCATATGTTTTACACCATGGATGCCCTTCCAGCTACAACCCAGTACTGGGAAACACCCACATTCATATTCACACACGCTCATATACTAAAGCACACTTGGTATGAAGAAATGATGAAAAACCGGGTGGCACAGTGGCTCAGTGGTTAGCACTGTCACCTCACAGCAAGAAGTTCGTTGGTTTGAGTCCCGGCTGGGCCAGTTGGCATTTCTGTGTGGAGTTTGCATGTCCTCCCCGTGTTGGCGAGGGTTTCCTCCCCGTGCTCAGGTTTCCCCCATGCGCTATAGGTGAACTGAATAAACTAAATTGGTCATAGTGTATGTAAAGGAGTGTGTATGGATGTTTCCCAGTACTGGGTTGCAGCTGGAAGGGTATCCACTGTGTAAAACATATGCTGGATAAGTTGGTGGTTCATTCCGCTGTGGCGATCCCGGATTAAAAAAGGGACTAAGCTGAAGGAAAATGAATGAATGAATAATAATAATAACTAGACAGTAAAGTTCGTCGAGACAAACTTTGAGGCTGGCTTGACAAAGCCTGTTGGCAATAGTTTATTTAGTTTAAAACAGTTTGAAAAAGTATGGATAGATAGATAGACAGACAGATAGATAGATAGATAGATAGATAGATAGATAGATAGATAGATAGA
>CAIGQQ010037999.1:2380655-2398199 GCA_903798035.1 Danio albolineatus | reverse complement strand
TTCAACAGCACAGATTGACCCGCCCACCCACTTCCCCAAACCCAACCTTCAGTGTTTTCGAAAGCACCGACTGACCACCCCACCCCCTTCCCTTAACACAACTGACAGTGTTTTTAAAAGTACCGATTGACCCGCCCACCCACTTCCCTAAACCCAACCAACAGTGTTTTCAAAAGTACCAATTGACCCGCCCACCCATTTCCCTAAACCTAACCGACAGTATTTTCAACAGCACAGATTGACCCGTCCACCCTCTTCCCTTAACCCAAGCAACAGTGTGTTCAAAAGCACCGGCTGACCACTGAAACTGGAGTCACCAGACAGACAGAAGCCCTGCCCATGACGCGAATCCACATCTATTGTGAAGTGAATTTCACGCATAAATTAAGTGAATTTGACACGTGAGTGATATTCATGCATCTATTTACACATGAATAGCGTAATTTATTCACGCATGCTGTGTCTGGTGTGTAAACAGACGCCACAGGAAGTGAGTGTTAGGGGGCTATCACACCAGAAGCGCCGTTCGGCAATGTGCCACATCACGCCATGCAGTGTTATGCATTTCAGAATTATAAACATAGGTTATGATTGGGGCTTTGGGTCATTGCGTATCCTTCCCTTATTCGTCAAGCGCACATGGCTATAACGACACCGGCAGACGGCAGACCAGCCTTCACTGTAAACACTGTATTTTCGATAGCCATGGATGTTTTATATTCATTTGTTACTTTAAGTAACAACTCAACCTCGTCGTCTGTAAACAAAAAGACCTCTCTTGCTTTCTTTGCAACCAGCGTTTGTTGACTAACAATAACCAAATGCAGAGCGAGACACATGCTTCCTGTTTATACTTAAACGCGCATGCCCAGAGTGCACGAATGGTCACGTGATATCTGTTTCTAGTGGAGTAGTGTGGACGGAAATCTGTTGAGAGACGCTGGGTGAAACGCTAGTGTGGACGCGGATCGTTTTCATGCTAAAACGCCGTTTAAAAAATAAAACGCACTAGTGTAAACAGGGCCTAAGTTAAGTTGATTCCCTGTAAACAGACGCCACAGGAAGTGAGTGTTGGGGGGGGTCGCACACCAGAAGCGCTGTTCAGCGACGCATCACGCCATGCAGTGTTATGCATTTCAGAATTACAAACATAAATTTCTATCAGGATACGCATACCGGCACCGCAATTCAGCAGCTGTCCGCAGCGGCTAGCCACGTCTCAGGACACTGTTCATATTTCTGCCGCGCCACAGAGCGCCCTCTGAATACTTTCATTTAAATGACATGCTAATGTGCGCGTCTGGATTACTATAATTCCAACTGTCAAGTGTGCGGCAAGCGGCGCATCCAATGTGTGACCTGCTTTAACGAGCGATTATTGATGTTGTTTTTTATGTCACAGATTTTACTCTGACTATGATGTCTGCAATAAAACTTTTATTTTATTATTATTTATTTTATTTTTTGGCAGTTTTAGCTTAAGTGGTACCTCGTATTTCAGAACCCTCAGAACCCTGAGCTCAGAGATATTTGAGCCCAAGGCTCCCGCCCAGTTAATAAGCATATAAGGGGATCCGAGGTCAGATAGGTCTCGAAGGCTCCCCCTTTGAAAAGAGAGGAAAAAGGAGGAGATGGGGTGGAAGGGGGATTCTTCCAAAACGAACATAGAGTAGTAGGGAAAAAACTGATCCATTTATAGTAAGCTTGGATCGCTCTGATTGGATTATTGCTGATTACATACGATCAGCCAGGCGTGCTTAATCATATCACGAGCTCCTCTCGAAATTAGTTTATGAAACTTCACTTCATTTCCATCAAAGAGTCTAAGTTAAGTCGATTCCCTGTAAACAGACACCACAGGAAGTGAGTGAAACTACTTTTTTGACGTCACAAATACTCTGATTGGTGTCTGCAATAAAACATTTTCTAGTGGTTTTAGCTGAAGTAGTACCTCATATTTCCCTCAAAGAGTGTAAGATCTTCGATTCCCTGTAAACAGATGCCACAGGAAGTGAGTTTAGCGAACACTTGTTTTTATTTATTTTTTCAGACGTCACAGACACACGCAGGGCTTCCTGTCCCGCCGGGATTCTCCAAATTTAATGCACCACGAGCTCTTGCATCACTGGCAGGAAGATAAAATATTCATCATAATCATAACACGCAGTCGCGGCACGACAGTATGGTGGTGTTTGTTTGGACACACACACAAACTACGCGCGCGGTTTCACAGAACAAACAGTGTCAGGTGAAGATGGCGACCTGTGCCAGATTCATTACACGCTAAACATTTCTCCTCCGATGCTAATGAATACAAACCTGCAGGCCAGTAAACAGTGACCTTTAGCTCAGCTCTCACAGTCGCATCTGCTCATTTTCAGCCCAGAAAGACGAAACAGAGATGAATATTACACTTCTTATGTAGAAATCTGTATTTCTGCTGCACACTCCAGGCTAGCAAGGGCAAACACTACACTGTTAACATGACAGCGAGGGTTTTTATGGTTACAGTAGACTGCTAAACATTAAAAATAGTTTTGTTACCTTTAATAAAATAAAAATGGGCCTCACAGCAAGAAAGTCGCTGGTTAGTGCCCTGGCAGAGTCTGTTGGCATTCCTGTGTGGAGTTTTGCACGTTCTCCCCGTGTTCGCGTGGGTTTCCTCCGGGTGCTCCAGTTTCCCTAACAAGTCCAAAGACATGCGGTACAGGTGAATTGGGTAAGCTGAATTAGCCGTAGTGTATGTGTGTGAATGAGTGTATGGTGTTTCCCAATGTTGGGTTGCAGATGGAAGGGCATCCACTGTGAAATGACATCCACAGCGGAATGAACCACCAACTATTCCAGCACATGTTTTATGCAGTGGATGCTCTTCTAGCCGCAACGCAGCACAGGTGAATAAACTCAACTGTGGGTGAATGCGAGACCGTATGGTTGTTTCCCAGTACTGGGATGTGGCTGGAAGGGCATCCGCTGTGTAAAACACATGCTGGAATAGTTGGCGGTTCATTCCGCTGTGGAAACCCCTGACGAATAAATGGACTAAGCTGAAGGAAAATGAATAAATGAATATTAAAAAATTTAACAAATTAACAGTTCATTTTTAGATAATGCATTACATAATTGAACTAGTGGGACGTTATTTTAAAACCTCCCCTCAATATTTACTCACCCTCGTGTAATTGCTAGATTATCAACTGAACAACTGCTATTATTATTATTATTTATTTATTTTATTTCTTGGCGTCACGCTGGTACAGTGGGTATCGCCTCACACAGGGGTGCAATTCTGGTCTGAGAGGTGGGGGGGACCAAATCTGAGTGTTGGTGATAGGTGTGGAAACGTATAGCAGTGTTGAGCAACTGCGTACAGAAAAGCCTAAATTTATTTGACAATTTATCATAACATACACATTGTAATATTAAAATAAAAACAAATGAAAGAATATAATTTTTAGGAAATCATTTAAATAATTTATTTAATGGTTTTTAAGATTAAAAGAACAAATTTGGATTTTACATAAAGTGTAAAAAAAAAAGAGCGACCTTAGTAAGTGAAAAAACTGAACGCTTCACTAGCGAAAAAACAGTTAAGCAGAGCATCTGCAGCGCGAGGATAAAGAACGAGCCTCCTCCATTCAGCCTCTTTACTTTCTCTTTCTCTCTTTTGTGGATAAGGAAACTGTGCTGTACTCACTCCACTGAAGACATCCATTAGCCTAAATGATTAATTTAGTTTAAGCCATACCTGTCAACATTGGGATGTAAGAATAAGGGATTTCCTAAAGTTTTATGCTCATTTAGGAAAAAATTATTTGTGTTTGAAAAACAACCTTATCAAGATCGACATCTTTAGATGTTATTATTATTAATTATGTGTACATATCTATTCAAACACAAACACAAAACCCAGTATCCACTTTCACTATGCCTCTAATCGAGTGTACAGAATCCGTTTGGGAAACAGCGTCTGTTTATCACTACGGACGCGTCAGCTGAAAGTCACGCACCACTTTATGACTGTTTTGAGAAGTGTATAGGAGGAGCGATGGCACCTGTAATAAAAAGGAAAGGGAATCCCGCCGTTTTTATATTTAGTTCAGAGTGTTTCTCGCCTAAATAAACCGAAAGCACAGACAGATTCCAACAGATTTAAGGGCAAGGGGCGGCCCCTGGTGGTTCGGCGGTATGGGTTGTGTATAGGGAGGATCAGCTCTTTAATGTTTATTGACACCCGTCAGAGAACGACTGAAAATACGGGAGAAATACGGGAAAATACATTTACGGGATAATAGCGGGATAGAACTGTAAAATACGGGAGAATCCCGGGAAAAACGGGAGGGTTGACAGGTATGGTTTAAGCACAAAGATTTGTTTCAAAACTATTTCTATTTCAGTTGTAATTTCCAGCAAACAAATAAATGAACAATAATAACAAAGTGCGGTCAAAAAACTGAGTTGTATTCAAACACACATCCCATGCCCTATATGGTCCAAAACCAGACAGGTGGACAATTCTAAGCTTGTTTTTAATAAAACGGGGGAAATTATAGCATGAAGTAAAGTGGAATTTAAATCTAAAAAAGTGAGGGGGACATGTCCCCCCTGTCCCCCCCCCGGAATTGCGCCCCTGGCCTCACAGCAAGAAGGTTGCTGGTTCGAGCCCCAGCTGTGTCAGTTGGCATGTTCTCCCCGTGGTTGCGTGGGTTTCCTCCGAGTGCTCTGCTTTCCCCCACAAATCCATAGACGTGTGGTATAGGTGAATTGGGTAGGCTAAATTGTCCGTAGTGTATGAGTGTGAATGAGTGTGTATGGATGTTTCCCAGTACTGGTTTGCAGCTGGAAGAGCGTTCGTTGCGTAAAACATATGCTGGATAAGTTGGCGGTTCATTCCGCTGTGGCGACCCCGGATTAATAAAGGGACTAAGCCGAAAAGAAAATGAGTGAATAAATTGTCCGTAGGGTGTAAGTGTGAATGAGTATGTATGGCTGTTTCCCAGAGATGGTAGCAGCTGGAAGGGCATCCGTTGCGTAAAACATATGCTGGATAAGTTGGCGGTTCATTCCGCTGTGGCGACCCCTGATTAATGAAGGGACTAAGCCGAAAAGAAAATGAATGAATAAATTGTCCGTAGTGTGTAAGTGTGAATGAGGGTGTATGGGTGTTTCCCAGTACTGGGTTGCAGCTGGAAGGGCATCGGCTGTGTAAAACATATGCTGGATACGTTGGCGGTTCATTCCGCTGTGGCAACCCCTGATTAATAAAGGAAACAAGCCGACAAGAAAATGAATGAATGTCTTATAAGTGAGTTGTGCTGAAGAAACACACAGGTTGAAGAGGGCAACCTTTTCTCCGACAAAGATAGACTGTAAAGGTTATTAATCAGAGGAAGAGTCCATTTAATCCGCAGTGACGTATCATCATGATAAAGACGGTAAGAAACGGCTTGTTTGTGTTTCTCCTGCAGAAGAACAAACTGACCTTGAGGACGATCACAAACCTGAGGTATACCTCAGAGCGCAATGCAAATACAGTCGCATCTTTCAGCTTATAACGTTTATACACATTTATGTATATAGTTAAAGTAGTCTAAATTATTTGCCCAATTTTGATTTTTCTTTTTCAAATATTTCCCAAATGATGTTTAACAGAGCAAGGGATTTTTCACAGTATTTGCTATAATATTTTTTCTCCTGGAGAATGTCTTTATTGTTTTATTTCCGCTTGACTAAAAGCAGTTCCTATTTTTTTAATCCCATTTTAAGGTCAATATTATTAGCCCCTTTAGCTATATTTGTTTTTGACTGTCTACAGAACAAACCATCATTATACAATGACTTGCCTAATTAACGTAGTTAAGCCTTTAAATGTCACTTTAAGCTGAATACTAGGATCTTAAAGAGCCCATATGGTGGGTTGAGAACGGTTAAATTTCACTTTTTGAAGTCCCAAACAACAGGATGATATGTATGCAAGGTTAAAAAACACTTTCGATGTCTTATAATATCTATTTATTTTTACCTCATTTTCCCACCGACTCCCATATGAATCGTCTGAGCGAGTCTTTTTCCCCAAGCACCTCCTTTCCGTGACGCTACCACGTCACGTCACCACGTCACGTCCTTTACGTGTCAGCAGCCCAATGCCAGAACATATTGAAAACAAATCACTGCTTTTGTACAACAGCGTATTGCTATATTCTTCATCATAACAACAAACAATCAGTAATAATTAACACTTCATGGACTATTGTAAGTCAACAAATAGTTTCATTCGGCAGTAAGCTAAATGGCTACCGCTACATGCTGCACGGAGCAAACACAATACAGACAACTACATCCATATTTACCTTGTTAAAGCGAACAAGACTGGAAGAACATGCTGGTCCAAATAAACTGGGTATTGATCCATCCTTTAACAACAACCGTGCAACAAATCCCACGTCGTAAGCGTATATATTGGTGTAGCTCTCTTCAGAGAGATGACACGAACACAGCACCGTGTTGGGGATGTAATTCTCAGGTATTTTACCAAAAATAAACCTCAACCACTCCAGGTAGGGAAAAGAGATTTCCAGGTAGGGAAAATAACACAGCTTTTCCCTCGCACTTCAGAGCACAGCGTCTGCTGATTTAACCGGAATGCCGATAAGTTTAGTAAAGTTAGCAGCAGTTGTGTTTTCCGGATCAATAACTCATGACCGAAACATTGTTCCTACACAAATAGCACCTCTTTTCAACCGTCGCAATGTATACAATCACCTACAACCTTATTTTCCGAAAAATGAGCTTTGCCTACACGCTGGACGCTTTATATTAAACTCTGTGCAGGTGGCAGAGAGACCGGTCCTTAGGGACCGTCTACAAAGAGCAAAACGCGAAAACCAATACTGCAAAAGCTGTCAATAAGTTCTCTCTAAATCTCTATACTGCCATCAAACAGTATAAAGATTTACTTAGATATTACTCAGATCACACGTCACTGCTGTCCCGCTGGTTATGCGGTTATTCTAGCCGGTTATGCTACAACACTTACTGCAATACAGTGCTTGTTGTCTTCCACTTTTCCTTCCTGTCTGTGGGCGGGGCCGGGCAGTTCAAATTTCCCGGGTCTGCGCGCGCAACTATTATGTTTCGCGTTGACGTCAAGCCGAAACGGCTAAAGACTCGTTCTAATAACGATTCATTTAAACAACAATGAGTCGACTCTTTTATATATGAATCAATCGTTTTAAACACTTTGCACTTTCAGATTTAAGCCTTAGCTGGACATTTCACTTTACTTAGAGCTGTGTAACACACTGCATGGAAGGTCATTTTCAAAAATCCATAATATGGGCTCTTTAAAAATATCTAGTCAAATATTATTTACTATCATCATGACAAAGATAAAAGAAATCAGTGATTACAAATGAGTTACTAAAACTATTGTGAAGTCTTCTCTCCGTTATACAGAAATTGGAAAAAAATATAATAATTCTGCGCTAATAATTCTGATTTGAACTGTACATAGAAACCTTTTCTTATTATTATTTATTTCATAATTTATACGTATGTTAACTTTGGATAATACATAATTAAATAATATAGATACCTATTTTGTTAAACAAGTATTATATTCATATTCATTCATTCATTTTCTTTCCGGCTTAGTCCCTTTATTAATCTGGGGTTGCCACAGCGGAATGAACCACCAACTTATCCAGCATATGTTTTACACAGCGCAACCCATTATAGACCATTTCAATGTGGTCATGTCATTGGCCCATAAACACTTCCTGCCTGTTATCAAACTATTTCATAACTGTAACAAGAGGTAATTCAATCATAACTTATAGTTAAAACAGCTATCATAACATTATTTATCAATATGTGACTATCAAAACTTTATTGCCATTCATTGTGGACAGCAATGTGAGAATTTGATTCTACAGGGAACCTGTTCTTTATTGTGCATATGACAATAAACACATTTAATCTGTTTAAATAAATAAATAGAGCATAATATGAAACGATAGACTCATGTCTTCAAATTGCACTGCATTCATAAAACACACTATAGCGTCCTTTTTTTATTAATTTCATATATTTTCCTTCTGCTTTTATCAGGGGTCGCCACAGCGGAATGAACCACCAACTATTCCAGCACATGTTTTATGCAGTGGATGCTCTTCTAGCCGCAACGCAGTACTGGGAATCATCCATACACACTCACATTCACACACACACACTCATACAAAACAGACCATTTAGATTATTTCATTCACCTATAGCGCATGTGTTTGGATTGCTGGTGAAACCAGAGCACCTGGAGGAAACCCACGCCAACACGAGGAGAACATGCAAACTCCACACAGAAATGCCAACTGGCCTAACAGGGACTGAACCAGCGACCTTCTTGCTATGTGGCAACAATGCTAACCCCTGAGCCACCATGCCATGAATAAAAATGTTACTTCCAAGAGTTCACACTTAGCTGATGATTGATTATAAAGCGTATTTGGCATGCTGTCCCGGGAGAGAGCCCTGAGCTGAGAATATCCTTGAGCCTGGGGCTCCCTCCCGTTTAAAGGGCGAGAGGAGAGTTTGAGCTCACGCCCCATTCACACGAGGCTTCAGCGTCAACGCTTGACAGAGAGCGTGTCTGAAGTTGGGGCTGATGCGACCGTCATAGCAGCGTCAGCCAATGAAATTAGTCAACAATCGACTACTGTCTGAGCTGGTGAATTTGCATACAGCGATCTGATTGGCTGACGCTTCCTTCGGCGCTTGAAAAGTTGAGAAAGTCCCAACTCCTGCAGCGAGCAACACCACTGAAGCGGCGCCGACGGATCCAGAATGCAGTTTGGCAACGCCTGACGTCACCCATTCAAAGTGAATGAGAAGCGTTGACGCTGACGCCCCGTGTGAATGGGGCGTCAGGCAAGTCTCGAGAACTCCCTCCGCTTGTGAACGTGCTGAGATAAATCTGACTAGAGTTGCCTTAAGATGCTATTTTAATGGAACAGTTGTTTGATGGGGATATTGCTAGATTGTACGGCAGCTCCCATTTTCAGTAACCTTCCTTACGGATGTGCACTACAGATGGAAACAGACAGGGGGGGTATGTTGGTATGGGGTATTATTTTTGTTTATATACTGTGACCTATTTTATTTGAGTTTGTGTATATTTTGTTCTCTTTATTTTCCTTCTGTAATACTAAACTAAGGATTTTTCTGTCAACTTAGATAATCCTTTACGTATTTATACGTAAACTCTGTATTGTGTAAGTATATCAAGGGGGAAAAAATGTGTACTCACCCACATAGCAAAATATCTCTGGCCCACACAATCAGCTTTTGCTTGGCCCACATGCCGCAATGAATTACGGTACATGACTGGACCAAGTCTAGCTTCCAGAAAGGGCCAAAAATGGACCATATCTGGGCCAAGACTCTGCCAAGTTAATCACCCATAATTGGGCCTGAACTGGGCCAGATATGTTGGTGTGTTACTACAGCAAGGAAATTGATAAAGCCATGAATCATTGCACTTTAGGCGTGCTATGGCTGTGCTTTTTCTCAAAGTGACCTGATCGGTAAAAAAAAAAATTATTTTCTTGAAAATAAAAAAAAATGTATTTTAAATGTGGGTCAAACTGGCCAAACTTACATGGCCCACATATCAGTTAATAAAATCTGGCCCGAATACTACATTTTACATCTGGCCCAAGTAATGTGTGCCGTCTTAAAGACGGTGCCACCTCTGCCAAACCAGGGCCATGTTTGGCCCACATGCCGTATGCCAGTGCCGGATGAATGCCTGCTGTGCCAGATTCATGCCAAATCTGGGCCAGAATTCTTTGCTACTAGGGCAATAATTATGAAAGGAAATATCTTGTTGTTATTTTATTTGTATAAGTAAAATGTGGAGAATCTTTATATATTGGCAAATATTCTGTAATTGTACATATTCTCCCAATAAAAAATAAATAAATTTTAAAAAAGATGCTATTTTAAAGTAGTCGATTTACTTATGTTGTATGTTTTTTAGACGGTGCGATGAAAACCTGGTGAAAACCCACACGAACACAGAGAACATGCAAACTCCACACAGATACGTCGACCGGCCTGGGAAGAGGCCGAACCAGCGGCGTTCTTGCTGTGAGGCAACAGTGCTAACCACTGGGCCGCCGTGCCGCCCTATCAGAGAAGGGGAGTTGGGGTGGAAGGGGGGATTCTTCAAGACGAAGATGACCGGAGTAGAATGCTCTGGTGATTTCTAGTGTGTCAGGATTCGTCTGATTGGTGCAATATGCAGAGCTGATGTGGTACCAGCTGTGATCAATCATAAGCACGTGATCCTCTCCAAATTTAGTTTATAAATAAACTCCACTTTGAGGTGCACTGATTTATAGTCAGGACTGTACCTGTATATCCTCATATTGCACATACTGTATTAGTTATGTGTAGGGCCAGACGGAATCTGCAGACATTTTTTGCTATTTCTGCGGAGTATTTTGTTAAAAATCTGCGGATTTTTTTTTTTTTAGTATCATAACTAAAAACTTAATATGTGAAATAAAAAGTAATACCTTTTTAACTTGTATTTAATGTTTATAATGTGAATCTATTTAGATCCACTTTATTTGGTAAACAAAGCAAGTCTCTCATATGAAATCTCTACTAAAAGACAGAAAGTAGTACTTTACAAACTCTATTGTAAATAAATCATATGAATATTTTCATATTAGTCAGTATTATTACTGAAATTAATTTAAAAACTGAATAAATACAAGTTTACACACATTTACACAAGTAAATATACAGAATCAATGATGGGCTAAAAATCTGCGGAAATCTGCAGAAATCTGTGCGCGCAGATTCCGTGTGGCCCTAGTTATGAGATATGACACTGTGCTGTGTTTTATGAATGCAATCATATAGTCCCTAGAATATATTGAGTAAAATCTTAGTAATATACTACAGTATTAACATGGTGATCCAATGCATCCCAGAGAACATCCTGGAATTATTATCATGTCACAATTGGACAAACATGAAATTCAGGATTCACCGAGAGCAGTTTTCAGCCTCTTGCACTTTACATTATTACTTTTTTTTCTTCTTGCTGTTGCACAGAATATTATCTAATATCTACAGTGCCACATCTCTGCAGAAAAAATGACTGTGTCACCTTACCCACAATGCACTCTTCTTTCCCCGCACAGTGTAATTCAGATGGAGCGCTGCATAATTTGTTCTTTTCCCCACAGAGTCTTGACAGCTAATTTCTGTGCATATTACAAACTCCGCCGCCTTGGGAACAAATGTTCAGTCGATCACCTGCAGGATGAAATATCACAGCGCATGCACGACAAACTGCAGCCATACAGAGCAGAAAATACCCAGCAGGACACAACCCAACACGTTTTGACTGCTTCGGTTTGTGTAAGTCAATCCACATGGTGTGCAGGGGTTTAATTACGCTGTAGACTTATTTATTTATTCATTTGTTTTCCTTCGGCCTAGACGGAGGTGTTATTCATCAGGGGTCGCCATAGCGCAATGAACCGCCAACTATTCCAGCATACTTTTTAAGCAGCAGATGCCTTTTCAGCTGCAACCCAGTACTGGGAATCACCTATAAACTCTCACATTCACACATCCATGATGCACTTATACACTACAGCCTATTTACAGCACGTGTGTTTGGACTGTGCGGGAAACAGGAGCACCCGGAGGAAACCCACGCCAACACTGGGAGAACATGCAAATTCCACGCAGAAATGCCAACTGGCCCAGTCAGGGCTTAAACCAGCGACCTTCTTGTTGTGAGGAGATAGTGCTAACCATTGAGCCACCGTGCCGTCCACATTGTTATTTTAAGGTATAAATATGTAACTTTAAGGTATAAACATGGACCTGTAAGGTATAAAAGTGTACCTTTTGTTAAATATAACAAATAATTGTTTTTTTTTTGGTCTCATGTGCTACACAATAATGTGTTTCAGTATTTAGCCGCACTATACTGGTGTTTCGTAACATTTAATTTTTACAAGGTGGGCCATTACCCACCGCTCAACCCCCAACCTGGAGGACCAGCTTGACCAATTCACCTATATACTTTCATTAACACACACATTCATACACTGCAGCCAATTTAGTTCATCAAATTCCCCAATAGCGCATGTGTCTGGACTGTGGGGGAACCCGGAGCACCCGGAGGAAACCCACGCCAACACTGGGAGAACATGCAAACTCCACACAGAAATGCCAACTGGCCCAGTCAGGGCTTAAACCAGCGACCTTCTTGTTGTGAGGAGATAGTGCTAACCATTGAGCCACCGTGCCGCCCACATTGTTATTTTAAGGTATAAATATGTAACTTTAAGGTATACACGTGGACCTGTAAGGTATAAAAGTGTAACTTTTGTTAAATATAACAAATAATTGTGTTTGGTCGGTCTCATGTGCTACACAATAATGTGTTTCAGTATTTAGCCGCACTATACTGGTGTTTCGTAACATTTAATTTTTACAAGGTGGGCTATTAACCCAACGCTCAACCCCCAACCTGGAGGACCAGCTTATTCAATTCACCCATAGCGCATGTGTCTGGACTGTGGGGGAACCCGGAGCACCCGGAGGAAACTCACGCCAACACGGGGAGAACATGCAAACTCCACACAGATATGCCAACTGACCCAGCCAGGGCTCGAACCAGCGACCTTCTTGCTGTGAGGCTACACCGCTAACTACTTTAAACCACTTTAACCGCCCAGCAAACAATTGTTTATTAAATGATTAACTTAAAAACGTTTCTTTGTGTAAATTTACTGTTAATTATAGGTTTGACGGAACATTCAAACTACTTATTTAAAATGAGTTGAAACAACATCATTCTTGGATTGTTTTTGGCACAACCTAATAGTTTGATGTTGATTTAGGGCTGCGCAATATCGTTTCAGCATCAATATCGAAATGAGCGCTTATGCAATATTCACATGGCAGGATCTGCAACGTTGAGTTGATGTTTTCACCAGGAGCCATGGTTGCAAAGTATAGCCATAATAGAGTATCAATTTATCATTTGCATTGAGGCCTGTGATTGTTTGAGGAGAGCTTAAAGCATTTAGAGACAAGAAATGTGCAACTCAATGCGTTTAGACATTTAGACATGGTCAAGATGAACTGCATCAGTTCAAACCGAGCATCAGAATGGGGAAGAAAGGTGATTTAAGTGACTTTGAACGTGGCATGCCAGACGGGCTGGTCTGAGTATTTCAGAAACTGCTGATCTACTGGGATTTTCACACAGCTATCTCTAGGGTTTACAGAGAAATGCCTTGTTGCAAATGCCTTGTTGATGTGAGAGGTGAGAGGAGAATGGCAAGACTGGTTCCAGCTGATAGAAAGGCAACTAACTGAAATAACATTTCAAGAGTTCACACTTAGCTGATGATTTGATATAAGCTAGTTTGGCATGCTGTCCCGGGAGAGAGCCCTGAGCTCAAGGGATCCTCGAGCCCAGGGCTCCCTCCCGTTCGTAGAGCGAGAGGGGAGCTTGAGCTTAGGTAGCTCTCAAACTCCCCCTCTGCAGCGGCTAAGGGAACCGTCAGAGGAGGAAGGGAGTTAGACCTGAGCCTGAATGTTTAATCTGTAATGAATTGTGTATATCTTTGGATGGTGGGAGGAAACCGGAGGCCCCGGGGGAAACCCACGCGGACACGGGGAGAATATACAAACTCCGCACAGAAACACCCACCAGCCTGGCGAGGACCAGGACTGGCGGTGTTCTTGCTGTGGGGCGACAGTGCTAGCCACTGAGCCGCCGTGCCGCCCGATCTAAGAAAAGGAGGAGAAGGGGGAGGAAAGGAGGGTTTCTTCCATACGAAGATAACTATGGACTGGAACTGTGGTTATTTATAGTAGAAGGGGAATCATATGATTGGAGATCGTGATTAGATAATGTGCAACCAGCCGTGGTAAATCATAAGCACGTGATCCTCTCGAAATTAGCTTGTAAACAAACTTCACTTGATACAACAGAAGTCTGCAGAAGAGCATCTCTTAACGCACAACACGGCCAACCTTGAGGCAGATGGGCTACAGCAGCAGAAGACCACACCGGGTGCCGCTCCTGTCAGCTAAGAACAGGAAACTGAGGCTACAATTCACACAGGCTCACCAACACCGGACAATAGAAAATTGGGAAAATGTTACCTGCTCTGATGAGTCTCGATTTCTGCTGCGACATTCGGATGGTCGGGTCAGAATTTGCCGTCAACAACATGAAAGCATGAATCCATCCTGCCTTGTATCAACGGTTCAGGCTAGTTGTGGTGGTGTAATGGCGTCTGGGATATTTTCTTGGCAGACTTTGGGCCCATTAGTACCAATTAAGCATTGTGTCAACACATGTGATCCTATCATGTCAATATGGACCAAAATCTCTGAGGAATATTTCCAGTACCTTGTTGAATCTGTGCCACGAAGGATTAAGGCAGTTTATCAATGATTGACATTTGTTTTTAAAATAAAATTTTATGCAAATGATAATCAAAGTAAAGGAATTAATTATTTCCAGATACAGCTATTAAAGTCATCTAGTAAAATGGGATTTAAAGCACAAAATATATTGCAGAAAATAAATTATCGCAATTTTCCAACATTTCTCAAATAGAACTTATAAGTTAACTTACCCAGCAGTCGCACAACATCATAAGACATTAATATTAGGTTAGATTTGGGTCATGGTGACGTCAGGTGACCAAAATTCATTGTCAAGGAAGGCGTAATTTTAACCTCCAATAACGACGTCAAATTACATTGATATTTGGTTGATTTTAGGTTGTGTTGGAAAGTGACCAAAATACGTCTGATAGATGTCATAGTGGTAACGTCCACACTACGTCAAGGTGTAACATGATTAGACGTCGATATTTGGTTGATTTTAGGTGGGACGTTGGACATTGACGCCGGCTTGACGTCAGAACCCAACGGCAAATGATTTTCATTTTCCAAAAAAAAAATGTCCTCACGACGTCATGTTGACGTCCTGTGCCTGCAGGGTAATTTGTGTTGGGACAGCATGAAGGAATTGAGTGGGACCCTGCATTTTTATAGTGAATGGATGAAAAATAGGCAATTTTAAACAAAAATGTATTACCTTGGACATGGATTAAGGTAACACAGGTTAATTGTTCACCTAAAGTATGACAACATGTGCTAGCAGAATAATTATTATAAATTTAGATTACAAACTTTGTTAGATTGTAAACTAGATTAAAGACCTATCTCTTTAGTAAAGCATACACTCAATGCATCACATAGCGGTATGATGCATGAATGTGTTCCACGCATCTCGTTTATATACACTATGAACAGCAGCTACTCTAATTATCCTCTTCATTCTCTATTTCCACCTGGGGATACTCATCCCAAGGTCCTCAGAGACTATGCAGCGCCATAGATGTGATCCAAGACCCGTGACGAGATGATCCCAAGGTTCCATAATCCTGGACCAGGCCGTATCCTGAGCAGCTGATGTGGTGGATGAAGGAGTGGAGAGCATGAGACTGATTCCTGTGATGCTTCAAAGACAGACGAGTCTCGCTGACCTCCAGTGCCTCGACTGCAGCTCTGCACAAGACGTTTGGCCATAGGAGAAATGGTGGTGCCCAACTGAGCCTGGTTTCTTTCGAGGTTTTTTAATTCAGTTTCTAAAATATTTTTCCCCTGCCACTGTCGCCACTGGCTCACATGGTTCGGGACTTGTAGAGCTGCGCATCGATGGATTTGCTCTTCAGTGTTTGGACTCTCAGGAGTGAATATTAAACCACACTGAACTGAGATAAACTGAACTCCAACCCTGAAAACTGGACTGACACTGTTTTAGTTCACTATAATCTTCAATGTGAAGCTGCTTTGACACAATCTACAATGTAAAAGCGCTATAGAAATAAAGATGAATTGAATTTTGATTTCACAGACTTTAAGAAGAAAATGAACCGAGCTTTGATCAGGTGCACAATTATAAGATCCCACACACACTGATGTCATTCTCTGGCTTCAAAACTACTGTTTCAATCATCCGTGGGTGAACAACACCACAAACTCACCCACCTGCTGAGAGGAGGACAGGACTGCAGATGGAAAAATACAAGTTAGTGGAGGAACTGTTTGTGCAATGATGATGATGATTATTAAGGATGAACATGCAACTCTGAAATGGTGGGTTTAAATGCTGTCAGTCAGCAGCCATTGTTGACAGATTATTTATTAGGAGCGTTGCGTGTCAACCGTCATGAATAAGCTCCTCTAGTATTACTTTATCATTCATTTTGCTAGTAAATCTCTCTGATAATATTTGACATGTAAATCTAGCTGAAAGCACAAGACGTAAGACTACAGAATTGCATGTGAGTCAGGCATTTTTCCATTCATTTTTCTGTAACTGGAATAACATACAGCGAACGTATAATCTATGTTTAACTGAACCCATTATTGATGTTAAATAATAATAGAAAACATTTGAATCTGTTGCTAATTGTTATTTAACTTGATGCTAAACTTGTTAGGCCGCTAACAGAGTTGACAATAACAGTAGACATTTTTAAGAGTAGACATTTTCTGCCATTTTGTGCTTTAGCTTAAGATGCTAATCGCAAACCAGACACCACATTATAAATCAGATTTGTATGCGTTTTCATCAAATTATTGTATCTAAAAGTTGATTATTATGTTACTAATATTATTGTTTTGCTTATTGTTCAACTTTGCAAGCTGCTAACAGAGTTGACAATAACGGAGTTTAAATTTTACAATATTTTGTGATTTAGCTGAAGATGCTAACATCAAACCAGACACCACATGGCTTAATTAAACAGATTTTTATGCGTTTTCATCCTAACATTGTTTTGAAAGTTGGATGATTCTCTTACTAATATTATTGTTTTACTTATTGTTCAACTTTTTAAGCCGTTAACAGAATTGACAATAAGAGTTGATATTTTCCACCTTTTTGTGATTTAACTGAAGATGCTGACTGCAAACCAGCCACCACATGGCTTGTATAAAACATATTTTTATGCGTTTTCATCTTAACAATGTTTTAAAAGTTGATGATTCTGCTACTAATATTATTGTTTTGCTTGTTGTTCACCTTCGTAAGCCACCAACAGAGTTGACAATAACAGAGTTGACATTGTACACCATTTTGTGATTTAGCTCAAGATGCTAGCCGCAAACCAGACTCCACATGGCTTGTATAAAACAGATTTTTATATGTTTTCATCATATTATGGTTTCTAAAAGTTGATGATTCTGTTATTAATATTATTGTTTTACTTGTTGTTCAACTTTTTAAGCCTCTAACAGAGTTGAGAATAACAGAGTGGACATTTTCACCATTTTGTGCTTTATCTCAAGATGCTAACTTCAAACCAGCCACCACGTGGCTTGTAAAACAGATTTTTATGCGTTTTCATCATAATTGTTTCAAAAAGTTGATGATTATGTTACTAATATTATTATAGCCACTAACAGAGTTGACAATAACAG